>MINK01175680.1:183-11692 GCA_001735545.1 Phormia regina | reverse complement strand
AAGTCGATAGATATATATTACAGCTGATAGGATATAATAATGAAAGTTAAAATATCTTTTTTGCTTATATCCAAAGACTAATGAAATTTTGTTTATTTTAGAGTTTTTTTGCGTCAGAAAAATGTGAATATCTTTTGCTCATTTTTGAGTTCCACCTTTAGAGTTCCCAAAGGTGCTACTAAATATGCCATATAAAACACTTCTATGTTATATTCCATAGAAATCGAAGAAGTTTAAAGTATAATAAATGTCGAAGGATTTTTTTTCTTCTGAAATGTAGAATTTTTATTATATTCAGGTTTGTTTCAGGTTTGGTTTATTACATTATTTTTGAAAATAATAATTTTTCTGATATTAATTTTAGTTTAAATATAAAAGAAAATTATATTTGAATTCCCCTATTAACGTTCAAAGGTTTTTGCTAAATATAAACATTACAAATCAACGTAATTTATTTGATTAACGGAGATTTTATTTTATTCTATTTGTAAAATAAAATTCTTGCGAAGTAATTTACTAATTTAAATCATTAAAGATACATACGTCTGATGGGTGTATGTATGTATCTATATCACTCTCTCAAACAAAACGAGATTTAATGATGAACGTATGTAAATGGGGCAACAAACCCACCAACAGCATTATACAAAATGTTTGCATTCGAGCATGATTATTACAAATATAATAGAGAACTAAATGTTTGTGGGTGCTCTTAAATATACAAAATATGATCGTTTTAAAACGAAAAGAGAAATTTTTCGTGTATATATGGTTCTAGGCCAACAATAACAAAATTGTGCAAAAAAGAAAAATAAATTAAAAAAAAAAGAAATAAATAAATAAATAAAATATAAAATAAGGAGCAGAGATTAGGTGCAACTATAGATTTATGAGAATAATTTAAGAAAATTAATTTTGAAAACACACACACAAAATTTACACATATTTTTTCAGAGGTTTTAGAAGATTGAAAATTATATTTCGAAATATCATTTAAAATTATTGAGTTTTAAAGATTTATCATTAAACATATTAAAATAAGAAGAAGAATTGTATAAAAATTTAACCAATATTTGGTCTAACGTCATAATAATAATAATCATATACAATTGTCTAATATTAGATCTAATATTGTAGTAAATCACAACAATGGGAGAGAGAATCTAAACAATAATCATCATCTATCTATTAAAGCTTTAAACAAAGCATTACTCATATTCGTTTGCAATTGTGATAATCTCTACAATTGACACAAATTAACAAAAAAAAAAAATGTGTGAATTTAGTGATAAAATTTAATTTGATCAACTTAAATTTAGTTGGTGTGAAATTTTTACAACGTCCAGTAGACAATACGGATAAATACATATATAAAAAAAAATAAAAAATAAATAATAAATATATTAAGCAAATAATCCTGTGTGGTTGTGTGTAAATAAAAAAAAAAAAGAAGAAATAAAACTATATCTAAAAAGGTTTAGGTATCCTACAACGGAAGACCTTGAATATAACACTTATCACCGTCTTTTAAGGCGGATCTATTTTCTACTACAACTATACAATAATCGTATAATTATTATATGTCAAGATGTCGGATATAGATAACATTATTGCTGATTTACAACGTTTTACATGGCCCGATTATGTTGTATTTATCGCCATGTTTGTGCTGTGCATATTCATTGGCATTTATTTTGGTTTTATGAAAAAATCTATGGGAGAGTCTGACTATTTGATGGGTGGCCGTAATATGTTGGTACTACCCATAGCATTATCTTTGGTTGCCAGTTTTATATCGGGCATTACATTACTGGGTCTACCTACCGAAGTGTATTCGTATGGAATACAATATATTTATGTATCGCTTGGCGTTATTGCCATGGGCTTTGTAATGGGTATATTTTATTTGCCGGTATTCCATAATTTAAGCATAACATCAACATATGAGGTAAGTTATATTCTGATTTATTATGGTATATTATAAGAAAGTTATATAATTGTGTATACATATTTTTATTCATTTCCTAATATGAACTTTATTTCAAAAGACCCATAATTAATGTCGTTTTGAACAAAATTCTTCTTTACATTAGAAAATGCTTATATATTCTATTAAACAATTTATCAAAGATACAAATTATTTAAATTTCTCATTGTATCAATTAACAAATTAATTGAATATAAATAAAAATGAGTGATAATTTGAATATATATTTTTTTTTAGTATGGATATATTGTTCTTAATTGGATATTGGTTTTTCTATTAAAAACTAGAATTTTATTTGTAAGAATATTTAGATTTAGGTTTAATTATAAAAATTTATATTTAATAATAAAAATATTATTAAATATATATTTTAATAATGCGGTGACCACTACCCACTGTAAAATAAAAATGTTGAAAAAATATTCATTTTTAATTCGTTAAATCCTTATATTGGCATTGACTTTGCCAATAAATTCCCATAACACTTATTAATTCTATGATAAACAACATCAACAAGACAGCAGAACGTTCGAAATAGATGACACGAGTTTTTCTAGTCTGTCATCTAAATGTAGACAGCAACCAACAATTTTCCTTTCATCTCTTGGTCCCTTTAATCGGCACATTTTTTCTATTTAAACAAATTGCTATAATTAGCTAAAGTGAATTTATTTATTTTTTTTACAAAACTGTCACATTTGATTTTATGAATGAAAAAAATAAAAGAAAAATAAAAGAAAAAATCACAGCGCCACTTGTCAAGTAAATAACAAGAGAACGATACAAATCGTTGATGCGCTTACGAAAGGCCTATGTTTAATGATCTGAAAATGTTTATTAAACATTTAAAAGGTACTTTATCGTTTATGGTCAATTTTAATAGATTGTGCTTATCATAAAAGTCCTATATACAATTTTCTGTAACTAATTTTGTAAGACTTACATACAAAAAATATACATACATGCATGTAGATCTTTCACTCTCTTGAATAATTTGAAAACACCTACAACTTTTCGTCAACGCACCGACGATATATTCATATGCATATATATTTAGTTCTACAAATACAAATACACCTGTAGGTTTGAATTTATTCACTCATACAATTTGTGTTAACCGGTCAATTGGAAAGTTCTCTCAGAAAATTTAAATATTTGCATCTTTCTAATATTAATTAAATTGGTCTACCTTAATGCATTTTAATTGTTTGTTTATATTAAATATTTACAAATACTCATGTAAGATAATTTAATTATACTTGTACACAAAAAAATAAGTATGTATACATATGTATTTCGTTTAACAACAATAAATATATACCTAGATACTTATGAACATAGATACAAATGTATATACATATACATACATATATATTTTCATGTTTTACTTTTATTTTAATAGTGACGTAATTTATTTTAAAATAGATTTTTTCGTGGTGGACTTAATGATTAATCAAAATAATTAGGTACGGAATTTCCTTCGGAATTTTAAGAAAAATATTAATAGAAATTATAAAAAATCGTATGAAGAATAAAAGATTCCCACAATAATTTATAATTCATTCATTCATTAAAAATTATTTTTATTTATATGAATGCTTTTGTTTTTGTGTATAGAAATTATTGAAAATATGTTTGGTTTTGAATAAAAACACGAATATGTATTTTTAAATTTTCTTAAGTATAGACAAATTAATAACAATTATTTGATCTAATTGATAATTACACTATGCAACAAATGTTGGGTTAACAAATATTTCCTCAATGAATCCCATGCTAAATGGTGGTATATATAAACTAATAAAATATCCTAAGGGTTAGTTCGAATTTCTATTTTAAACCTACTTTTGATATTAAAATTTCTTATTTTTAGTGTTATTTTTCCACGTCCAGTTTTTTTAAATTGTTCATAAGTTGTAAATAAAATTTAGTGTAAACATCATAATTTTTTTTTACGTTCATGTTATCACTATAATGATTCACATAAAAATGTACATTAATTGCTTAGAAAAACAAGCGAATTTTTATGCTAAATTCATATAAATCCGTCGCACACGCAGGGAAACATATGCTTCAGGTAACCAAGAACTAAGAGCAACGCACTATGATTGTAATATATGATTCCAGTTTATAATAAGTATATTTGTATGTAATCATTATTCTGATTCCAGTTAAGCATTTTCTCATCAATTAATGATTTGGTTTAATCATATTTATAACTCTATTTCTTCCGATTTCACAATGTTGTTACCATTTAATAATCCCATTTTATCATATAAACCAATTTTACCATTTAATATTCCTATTTACTATATATGTAATCCAATTTTATCATATATATACCACAGAAAATAAAGATGATTAACGATAAAAACACAATAGTTGTGTGAAATCAAATTATTATCAAAAATATATATTTTATATTTGAGGAAAACGCAAACATTTTTTAAAAATAAACATTTAATAGTTGTGCAAAACAAAATATGACTCAAAATAAAATATTAATGACAGTAGAATTAACTTATTAGTTGTAGCATAAACTAAATGTTTGGATTTTTCATAAATATGATTTTATACTAAAATATTTTAATACATATTCTAATTCAGTGAACCATATTAAAAATTTGATTGCTTGATTAAATGATTAAACAGAATCATAAACTATCATGATCACGGTATTATTGAAATCAATGAAAAACTACTATATAATCATTAAATAATTGTGGTGATCATGTTGTAACCATGTTTTTTTCTCTGGTTACATATATGAGGGAAATCTTAATAAAATTAATTTTAATAAATTTTAATAAGGGTCCCATTTTGTAACACTTAACGTCAAACGTTTGAAAAAAATTAACTTGGAAAAACTTAAAATTTCTTAGTAAACATATATTTCAATTCAATTTAAAAAATGTTTTTGTTTTGATTTTTGTCTATGGAACAAAGCACTGTGCGGTGTCTTAGAAGGAAACAAAATTACAACTAACTGAAAAAAACCTTTATGGTTTTTGTTAAATTAGTGGAACTCATTCATATAATTTTGGAATTATTGAAATATTACTTTTATTGTTGCCCTGTGTTATTATTGTTTAAATCTTTTTACGATTTAAACATTTTGATTGATACAATTATAGGCAGCAAATAAATTATAAATGTAATGAAGATCTTATATTTTCCAATTTTTTTTTTTTTTTTAAGTAAATGGACTTATTGCTAAAACATATTTAAATTAAAATCATTATCATTTGTAATTGTAATATATTTAATATTAGAATTTAATTTTTATATTCTTTTGTTTAAATATTATCACAGTTATTAACTTAATTTAGTGATTATTTAATATACGAACAACTTAATATTCGTTTTCTATCATTAAAAACTCATCAATATGAAACTGATTATTATTTTTTTTCTACTTCTTTTGCAGTACCTTGAGAGTCGTTTTGATCGAAGATTACGTATGTTTGGATCAGTTATGTTCACCATCATGAATGTGAGTAAAATAAAAAAAAAAATAAAAATAAAGAATCATCTTTTAAGAAACTAAATAAATAATAAATTCACATGACAGATTGGTTATTTACCGATTGTAATTTATGTGCCTGCATTGGCCTTCAATCAGGTCACTGGAGTGGCAGTACATACCATCACACCCATTGTTTGTATAATATGTGTCTTCTACACAAGTTTGGTAAGTATGACTGACAATCAGCCATAAACATAAAATAAAGTGATAATTGTATTAAGATTTGTTTTTTTTTCTTTCTTTACTATCATAGGGTGGCCTTAAAGCTGTTGTTTGGACTGATGTTGTACAAACAGTATCAATGGTGGGTGCTTTAATATTGGTAGCCTTTAAAGGTAGCATGGATGTGGGGGGAGCCTCTAAGGTTTTTCAAGAAGCCTGGGATTCTGGTAGAATTGAAATGCCTGAGTAAGTGTGGTGTAAGAAAATTGTTTTTTAATTTAATTTCTTTTATTTTAATTTTTTTTGTAATTTAGTTTAAATGTTAATCCCACTGTAAGACACACTTTGTGGTCACAATTAATTGGAGGAGTTTTCTATTGGACACAAACAAATGCTGTTTCCCAAAATATGATACAAAGATATTTGGCTTTGCCTACACTAAGTGCTGCACGCAAAGCCTTAGCATACTTTTGTGTGGGTGTTTTAATTTTAATGGCTCTTTGCAGTTTCAATGGTTTACTAATCTATGCCACCTATAAGGATTGTGATCCTTTAACTACAAAGGTAATACATCAATTTTTAACTTTTAATATTGATAACCATAAAACATTTATTTCATTTTAGTTGGCCAAAGCACGAGATCAATTGTTGCCTTTATTTGTTATGAAAACTTTAGGCGACTTTCCTGGTTTAACGGGTCTATTTATAGCGGGTGTTTTTAGTGCAGCTTTAAGTTCTCTATCCACATGCTTAAATTCTATGTCAGCTGTGGTTTTGGAAGATTTTGTTAAACCTTTCGTGAGAAGACCCTTAACGGAAACAGCCATTAATTGGATTATGCGTTCCGTGGTAGTGGTGGTGGGCGCTTTATGTGTTTGTCTTGTTTATGTAGTAGAACATATGGGTACAGTTTTGCAATTGACCATGAGTTTGGAGGCCATTACTAATGGTCCTCTATTTGGCATCTTTACTATTGGCATTTTTATGCCCTGGATAAATGGCAATGTAAGTTCTGTAACAATTTATAAATGTGTGTATATTAAATAATTATTTATATATATTTTTTTTTAATAGAGTTCTCTTACTGGTGGCATAGTGGGTGTTATTGCCATGTCTTGGATTAGTCTTAATGCCCAATGGGCCATTGCCTCTGGTGCTGTGAAATATCAAACTAAACCATTAACTGTTGAACATTGTGATTATCGCTTTGAATCTGTATTAATGTCAGCTGCTAATTCAACTTTAATTGAGGAGACCGCAGAGTAAGTTAATTTTATTAATTCTTTTTCACAATATAACATTATACGATTTCAAAAATTTCCTTAAATTTTTACAATCATTCAGTGACATCTTTCCTTTGTACCGCATTTCTTATATGTGGTATACTTGTTTGGGTGCAGTCATAACTATTGGCATTGCCATCCTCTGTACATGTATATTTGGTGGTAATGATCCAAATAAAATAGATTCATGCTTGCTGACACCTTGTATACGTAGACATTTTCGTTATAGTGGAGACAATCTAAAATCCAAGGTAAATTCATTATAATAATAATTAGAGTAATAGATATTAATTGGAGGACTTTTTAAAGCATGATCATTATAGATCGAAAGAACTACAAAATATAAATATTATTTATTTTTTAATATAATTTTCAGACTATACAAAATGACATTCCATTGAAAAATAAAATATTGGCGGATGAAGTGCCACTTTAGAGGAAAAACTGATTTTAAACTACTGAGTATAGTCATATGTAAAATACATAAAAGTAATATGTATATAATGTATACATAATATATTTTAATGTATATTGTTAGTATATGTAATTAAATTTTATTATTAGAAATTTATAAAATACATTATTATTGTAAATACTTTAGTGTAAAAAGAAAATAATAATTATTATAATTTTTGCTGGACAAAAGTTCACTTCATTTAATCACTTTGATTTTTATTAATTTGTTAAAAAAAAACAAAAAAATGATGTAGAAATTATATAGAATAAGTTTACGATACCATTCTTTAAATTCAAATAATTATCCAGGAATATCAGGATAAGTTGCAATTAGGCGTATTCTTTTCCCTGTTTTTTTCCGCACACGGGAATCGGAATTGAATTTTAAGTTTCCCGGATTCCGGAAATTTCCGATAAAAGTAAATACTTTTAGCGAAAATTTTTAAAATATCAGATTTAATAATCCATTAAATGAGGAATAAAAAATGCTAAAATAATGTAATTAATCAGAAAACGATACAAAAATTAATTTGTTTTTGTAATATTGACATATTCAGAACTGAATTTATACAACGTGTTCAGCTCTTGGACAATTGAGGATTTTAAATATTTTAAGGATGTACTAGTTTCGACATATCTCTTTGAAATATTATATATCTCTTTGAATTACTAGAAAACATTATGTTAAATCTATTTAATTAATAGGCAAACACATTTTTCGTAATCCTACTATAAAAATATTTTCTCATAGATGTGCAGAATATAGAATTGATTAAAATCCGTTTAGTATTTAAGAACTTATAAGCGGTAAAATTTTTACTACCAATACATATACCACATCTCACATGAATACATTTGCATAAACAAAACAAACAAAAGAGCATGTCAATTTATTTAACTTTATATTATCACATGTATATACAACTCTCTCATTCAAAAAAGAAACTGGACCAGTTGTAATGAAATAAATTTTGATTTAGATTTTTTTATTATTTTAATTCAAATTTATATGAGAAGCGAAGCGCCCCAGGTCTACTCTCGTTTTATTTATAGTCTATCATACTAAAAATCATGTAGTATGGTAGACTGTGGAGTGTTCGCAACCGTTTTAGCATAAAATACTATGCTAAAACGGTTCACGATATCAATAAACTTTCTTTAGTAATAAAAACCTTGATATGTTGTTTTATATTTAAGCCCTTTTCATCCTAACTATTTCTGAAGTGATCGAAAACGTTGAAACAACCCCATCTAATGGGGTATTCGCAAATGGTGATGGGGGCATAATGATAATACCCTACAGCACCAAAGGTGGTTGGAGTATTATGTGTTTTTGCAAATATTGTAAAGCAGAGAAAAAAATTTCCTACACCCACCTACAGAATCACTTTTGTGTCGATTTAACGATGTCCGTCCGTCCGTCTGTTTGGTTGGCTGAACGGCTCCCATATGAACCCTCTTTAGAAAATCACTTTAACGTGCATAAATCCCATAAAAATGTATAAGACCCAATTTCGGGAATCACCAAAAAGTGCATAAATACACGTGAATCTTAGTACTAGTTATTTTTCTCTTAATACAAGTATAGGTCCATAATTTGCTCCTTCCCGAATTTTGGTACACATAGGCAATGGTGTAGTGTATCATATGTTTGGGCTTGACCGACTTTACCTTCTTCTCTCGTTTTTATTTGAATTAAATTAGCATTAGGGAGTATTTATGTACACTAAAAGATCTACAGTTGGTAGAAGCCTCTTATCTAATTACAACGCTCCTGTAGGATACTTATGTTAAATCGGCCCACCAGCAGTTTGTCGAATGAACCCCAGTGGGAGTATTGCGAACATTTGATAATTTTCTTTAATGGAATTTATTAAAAATTATGTTGCAAATTATTTTACTCTACTATCAGGTTTAAAACATAGTAGAGAATCGCTGATTAATTCCAAAAAATATTAAATTTATCACATGAGAATTATTTAGAAGAGTGTTGAAAAAACAGTTAATCACGTCTAACTCTGAACAAATGTATGTTGAAAGTTTTAAAATGTGATAAAGATCTGTAATAGTGGAAAAGGATATAAATTATTAAAAAAATGTACTTCGTTTTTAAGATAATTGGCAAAAATGAATGTGCTCCTATGTCGAATGTGCCCCTTCTACCCTACACCGAAATTATAACATTTATTTAGATATTAAGGTAAAGATATATAAATTCGTAACAAAATAAAATTATTCAAATAAAGACAATTGCAAAAACACTTTATACACTAAAATGATCATATATATGGTAGAAAATATAATCATTTCACATACCCAGGAGATTCCGGAATATATTGCGGAATTCACGTCTCAGGATTTCCCGTGAAAAACTCTAGTTGTAATACAAAATTTTAATTTATTTTTGAATTTAAAAAAATTTTAAAATTGAGAAATTTAGATTTATTAAAGAATGCTACTGTACATTCTGCAGATTACACTAGTTCTAGAACTAATGATTTTAAGTTTTACAATTGTTCCTGAGATTCAGTTTATAAAACATAAAAAAAGGAAAAGGAGTTTTAAAAATGACTCAATTTTATTTTAATCTAAAAAGTTACTAAATATGTTTAATAAAATTATTTAGATTTTAAAATTAATTTTATAGAAATTGCCCTACAAAATTAGTTTTCCAATAAGAACAGACCAATGAGACATAAACGATTTGAAAGTATAATTATTTCTAGCGTCTTTCGATTTTTTTCTTTTAGGGACTTACTAAATTTATTGTAATTGATAAAACTTATCATAATTTTGAAGTATCATATCATATCGATTTCGACCTATAGTTTAAAGTCGAAACGGACATTTGAAGGAAATAATATTTCATACTTTCATATGTAGACTATTCTATTTAATGCTGACTTTGAATTTGAAAACTATATTATATGTAGTTATAATACATCTATATGAGCAATTGTATAATATTTATTATGTTAATAATTTAAATTTTTCATTAAATGTATTTTTAGCTTTTATAAAATTGTATAAATAAATAATCAATTAGTTTAAAATATAAACAGACAACTTTGTGTGGGAGTAACAACTATATATTATTATTATCAAACTTTATATTACATTTACAGTTCAAAGAACTTGTAAGTTAATAATGTTTTACATGATTTTATCATTGTTGTTGCTTCATACAATTTGACACTTGAAGTTGAAGTAATATTTAATTAAATATTTTTATAATATGACTTCTTTCGTAGTAATAATGAAGATTTTTTTCTTATTGACAGCAAAGTCATTATTGTAATGAATTAAAATTTTGTAAAGGAATGGGGGAAGAGGGTGTATTTTATTTGATGACAAATTTTATTATCTTAAGAAGAATATAAAGAAAATAAATAAACAAAAAATCTCATTTCCTTCGAGCCGGATTTGAACCAGCGACCTATGGATATCTTATTTGTTTTATTATATCTACATTGAAGTGTCAACGACAATGTGAATCAGGGTAGACCATACAATTTGGAATCGACGAAACAGCATTTTGTGTACCACAATATTGCCGTAAGAACAAATTGCAGTCATACACTGCACTTTGACGTACACAACTAACGGAATAATTAAAGACCTACAGTCCACCGCTCTACCAACTGAGCTATCGAAGGCAATACAAAATTTTGCACCAGTTTGTTGTCAAAAGTTCTGCATAAAGCTCTTAATAGAATATTCGTTTATGATGTATACTGAAAAAAAGCTTTTATGTGAAAGCATTTTTGCGTTTAACATACTTTTTAAAATGTTTTTTGTTTTGTTTTAGAAAATCATTCCTTGTGTAACTACCCTGCGGGAAATTAGTGTCAATTGTCCTACATTTACCGGTACTGAGACTGGTTCAAATAGAAATAGTACACAACCGGGGAAAATACAACCTGTCACATAACTGGTCCAAAGGTACCAAATAGGTGTAGTTATATATAAAATGTTAAAAATTAATAAGAAGTGAAAAAATATTTTGTATTTATGTAATTTTCAAATTAATGCTGTGTTTTTATTAAACATACTTCTTTAATGAAACTAAAATTTTTTGTTTTTAACACTATATAT
>MINK01175678.1:0-13774 GCA_001735545.1 Phormia regina | reverse complement strand
CGAAAAACGTTCGTAAATTCAAATTGAAAATAGTTAGATATTGTAGCCGTTATCACAAAGCAGATGAAAATTGAAGCCAGCTAAAACTTTTCATCTGAAAAAAAACGGCTTTAGGTTATAAATGTAAATTACCTATTATTCCAAAAAAAAAATTATGTCCATATATCTTTGATATGGTATATTCCACAGTGTCCGCTACTAATATCCTCCAGTTCATAATTCACATTCCCTATTCGTCCTTTTACCCTTGCTTTTACACCCTTAGGTGCTAATTTGGCATTAAAATTATTTATTAATGAACTTTGTGGAAAATTTCGCCGAATTACTATTTGCCCAATATTCAGCTCTCGCTTTTTAGATCTTAAGTTATACGATTTTCTATTGCGTTCATAAGCTTCCCTTATTTTAGTTCTTATAGAGTCCCGTAAAAGTGTAAAGTTGTCCTGTCTTTCAATTTTAGAGTCAGTTTCCGCCAAAAGTTTCAAATTTCGAAGAATTTTGTAATCTTGTCCGTGGGTTATCATTGTCTGTCCGAAAACTAATTCATAGGGCGTATGTCCTGTAGTCTGATGTATGCTGCTTCGAATCGCACAATTGATACTTGCTAAATATTCGTCCCAATTACGCTGATCATTTCCAATATATGATCTAAGGGCTTCATTGATTGAGCGATTAACCCTCTCACTCGCGTTTGACTGAGGGCTATGGACTGCCGTGAATTGATGACTAATTCCAAATTTATCGAGCAAATTTTTAAATTCTTTGGATTTAAATTGGCTGCCATTATCCGATATGATTACCTCGGGAACACCAAAACAAGTAAAAATGTCATTTTTCAAATAGTTTATAATTGGTTTCGTTACAAATTTCCGCAACGGTTTCAAAAAAGTGAACTTAGTCATATGATCTAAAATAATAAATACACCAATATTACCATTTTTGGTTCGTGGAAACGGTCCTATGAGATCTATATATAAACGTTGGAATGGTCTATCTGTGTGGGCCATTTGGCCCATAGGTGGTTTAAGCGATGATGACGGACTCTTTGATGTTTTGCAGGATATACAATTTGTTATGTAATCTTTCACATCGGATACTAAACGTGGCCAAAAGAAAAATTGTCTGATACGGTGGATGGTTTTGGCTATTCCTCCGTGCGCTGCATTAGGTACATCATGCGATGCATATATTACATCCCTTCGTAGTTCCTCAGGAACCAAAAGCTTCCACGATTCCGACTCATCTAAATTGCCAGAAGAAAAATTCGTCCTCTTATATATATATTTGCCTATTACCCTATAATCTGGTAATTGAGAGTTCGCAAATTCATCCCTTAATCTGCTATATTCAGTACTGTCAAAGGCAAGTGAGTTAAGGTCTATGGATGGTATCGTTTCCAATTCTAATTCAGCAACAGAAATATCGTTTTCAAAAGCTCTCGATAAAGCATCCGGTACTATATTGTCCTTCCCTTTACGATGTTCGATTGTAAAGTCATACCCCTGTAATTTTAGAGACCACCTGGCCAAACGTCCTGAGAGATCTTTTTGCCTCATGAGCCATTTCAGGCTGGCATGGTCCGTAATGACTTTAAAGGTGTGCCCCTCAATATATGCTCTAAATTTTCTAATCGCCAATATCACAGCGAAGCATTCTAACTCGGTTATAGAGTAATTCCTCTGAGCCTTATTCAATTTTTGGGACATGTACGCTATCGGTTTCTCATTACCCTCGTCGTCCACCTGAGCTAAAACCGCACCTATTCCAAATGTACTTGCGTCGCATTGAACAATGAAAGGTTTTTCAAAATTAGCGTGAACAAGTACTGGGGCTGAAGTTAACTTCATCTTAATTATCTCAAAGGACTTTTGGGCTTCCTCAGTCCAAGAAAACGATTTTTTCTTAGACAACAACTCAGTAATGGGAAATGTTATTGTCGCATAATCGTCGATGAATCGACGGTACCAACCAGCCATACCAAGGAACTGGCGGACTTGACGTATGGACTTGGGAACTGGGAATTCAGATATTGCTTTCACCTTATTTGGATCTACTTTCAGACATCCCTCTCCTACAATATAACCTAAATATTGCACCTGACGAATTGCAAAGCCGCTCTTTTTTACGTTGATGGTCAAGTTGGCTTTACGGAATTGTGTCGCCACTTCTTGTAAGTGTTTGAGATGTTCGTCAAAGTCTTTTGAAATAATGAGAAGGTCGTCAAGGTATACGAAAACGTTCGTCTTTAAATGATACGGAATGACTTGGTCCATCAGTCTGCACATTGTTTGTGGTGCATTGCACAATCCAAACGGCATTCTTGTAAACTGGTACAATGGCCGATTAGGGATTGTAAATGCAGTCTTAGGTCGTGAGGTTTCGTCCAATTTTATTTGCCAAAATGCATCTTTCAGATCCACTTTGGAAATATAATAAATTGGAGGAAGCCTCGAAATAAGTCCTTCTAGGTTCGGAATCGGGTACGCGTCTTTTGTCGTTACTGAATTTAATTTTCGACTATCCAAACAAAATCTTACTTTACCTGGCTTAACTATCAAAACTCCAGGAGAAGACCAAGGGGATGTGGGACATTCCTCGATAACACCTAAATCTAACATCCTGTCAATTTCCCCGCATAAGAGTTTTTCCCTTGCTGGAGATATTGGGTAATATCTTTGCTTAATGGGAGTTGCGTTCCCAGTATCTATATGATGTTCCAAGAGAGTAGTGCAACCTAGTCCGTCTCTTTCCGAGTTTGGAAAACAATCAATAATAGTTTGTAACTGTTGTTTCTGTAGGGGTGTCATGAGAATTTTATTCGGATCTTCATCCGCAATAATTTCATTTACTAAATTTGCAGACATAATCTGAATTCCAAAATCTTTCCAAAATTGGATACCACAAATAATGTCCTGATTTATTGAAGGAATTAAGAGAAATTCAGATGATTTAATCTGTCCATTATATTCTATATCTAAAACTATTGTTCCTAAAATTTGCTGTTGCTGTCCATCTGCCGTTTTTACATTTCCAGTACTACGTCTAAAGTTTTCAGATCTCAACATTTCAGAACATAATTTACCACCGATAACATTTACGTTTGCTCCACTGTCCAACAGTGCAAATTGGGTTTTACCTATTACATTTAAAAGAATATATGGTCTGTTATCGTTATTTTTGTTTACTAAAGACGATATAATACACTTTCTTAACTGTTTTCTCCTATTGAAGAAATCACGAATCCGTTTTGAGGATCTACTGGATTTTGGTATCTTGTCCTGTTCATTAAAAATTCTATCTCTGACACGCTTGTACTCTTCTAATCGTACATGATATGGACGTTGTAGTGGGTGAATTGTTAAGTCAGGTTTAATTGTCACTTCCGGTAATTTTATCGTAGTTGGAATATTAAGTTCTGAGATCGGTAAATCACGTGGTAAATTGTCTATGGGGTCTAGTTCCTTTTCGGATGTCCGTCTTTCTTCGAGCGGACATCCTTCAATACGTTTCCCCGCTTCTGAGAACAAATTGTACACGTTGGTCTATATACGTTCTTGGATCCGCAACCATAACAAAAGACATTTCGTGGCTCCATGCAATCAATGAAGCTGTGACCAGCCTTGTTACAATTCCAACAAAGACCTGAATGAACTACCAAACAAATTTCTGAGTCCTTATCTGTCAAACTGTCTTCTATTTCTACCTCATTGTCATCAACTATTTCTGTCACATTTCCTTTTTGAAATGGGCGTTTAGAAAAATGGGCTAAATCTTTCACAAATTTCTCGTGCCTCCGTACCGCACGACGTAATTGAGCTACACGAGTTATTTCCAAATGTAATAACTCATGTCTAACCTCGGGTCTTAAATTACGCTGTATTAATTCGCACAACTCAAAGTCTGACAGAGGTGTCCTAAGTCTGTCACACAATACCATAATTGCGTCATAGTATTCGTCGAAGGACTCATTATGACGTTGCTTTCTGCGTGAAATCTCGTCCTTAATGTCGAAGTCTGTGTTATAATCTTTGTACTGTCTTTTTAATGCTACGCACAAATCTTCCCAAACCATATCAGTACAAGTTCTATGGAACCGCCAGAACCATTTTAAAGCCTTACCCTCAAAAAGAATATGAGCATGTTCACATAAGAGATCATAATCACCTTTCAAATTGGCATCTGTCAGTGTATTGATTCTATATATAAATTCGTCAACTGTTGTTTCAGAAATATCTCCTGTAAACCGAACTCTCCAATTCCGAATGAGATTCAGTATTCTTTCAGAATTTCGATCACTAATTCTATCATGTTCTCGAGAGCCCCGATGTACCTGTTCATGTCGCCTATTTCTTGAAGATGAACTTTGAACATCCTGATCTCTTCGATCATCTCTACCAACATTCAATTGTTCCTGACTACCTTGTACAGATAACCGTTGATTAACTAACGTTATGTCCCTAATTTGATCTGCTATCATAATAGCCATGTCGTTCCTAAAATCTTTAAGTGTTTCTTCTACAATACGACGTACCCTAGTATCATCAGTATTAACAGGGTCTATAGCCTCCCTGCGAGATTGTAAACGTGTCCGTGGCCTACCTACTGGATTTGTAAGAGTTACCGAATCCCCGGCGGCACCTTGATCAATTGAAAGTGCGGAATTTGCAACTTCCTGCTCAACCTGAGATGGAATATCTCCGACACTACGAATCAGTGGCATTTTACCAAAGTTATTTGATCTCAAACAAAGCAATACACGAAATAGTTATTCGACAACCCGAAGCAAATTAAACACCGCGTCAAATATGAAGAATAGATTTTAAAAGCAATAAAATCAGTAAAAATATTTCCTAATAGCAATATAAACAAACTAGTCTCAATCGGTTCAAATATAAAACCAATATAATAAGAAAGAACCTACTTAAGGATCTAAATTATCCTTACTGTAAGTCAAGGTAAATTGAAGTAAAATTTAAAATTGTAAATTGACACAAGCTAAAAAATTTACAAAATTTTTAAATATTTTTATAATATTTCACAGAAGTTTACTACTCAGTGAAGTAAATTGGTAAGGTTAAAAAAAATAAATAAAGAAAATAATAAATTTAATATATGCATCAAAATCTGTCATCAACACAAAGATGGTTAAATAAATATATACAGAATTCAGAGTAACCTTCTTAGTTGGAGACATACTGACAAAAGCCAAAATGAATAAGTCCAAACCAAAGAACAGTTACTCAAAGAAATTGTCAGGAATTGATTATCGGCAAGTAGTAATGATACGAAAACATATTTACTTTATGTCCACACAATCAGATAAATCAAAAACAAAAGTCAAATAAAAATTTGAGAAAGAAAAAGAATAACAAACTAAAAAAATAGAAATATGAAAGGGAAAAGATCCAAACGAGGATTAAACCGATAACAACCAGATCAACATCTCAAGTTCGAACCCAAGCCCTGATACCAAATGTCTCAATAAATGTTAACTAAGGAACTGATTACTATATATATAAAATAAACAATTACATCCATAATCAACAAATAATAAAACAAAAGCTAGAGAAATAAGATAATAAAATAACCAAACACATAGAGAAATCACCACACACATAAGTTCTTAGGCCCTCAGCATCTAGATGAAAATTTGCACTAAAATCATTTTAAAAGTTACGACAACTGAGGCCCCACGTTGGGCGCCAAAAATCTCTGTAACGATTCTCAAATAAGGTGTATGTATGTTAGGAACGGGACTACCTTTAATTTCGGCCGTGCTCGTCGTTGGGGGGGTGTGTTTTGTTCCCAAAGAATATTATTCCCAAATATGTATCGTAGAACCTGTTACAAAAGACTTTACTGTAGGTAGTCAAAAAAAATCGGAAACTAAGATGATAAAAGAAAACCACATTAAATTTAAAACATGTTGATGACTGATGTGTAGCTTCAGTCATCAACATGTTGATCCGTTGCCCACCCTCCATGCTGACAAAATTCAAATTTGATGTCAGCCCAATAAAAAAATGAAAAGAAAACTAAACCTACTTAACCCATACCAATAACTTCACTTTTCGTAAATAATTACAAACATTCAATATTCCATATTCATCAATATTTAGGAATTCAAAAATTTATTTTGTTTTTAATAATAAATAATTTTTAATTTTATATAGTAATATGTTTATATTTATTTTATTTTTCTGTTTTTATAAATTATAAAGATGGTCACCCATTTTTTATATAAAAATTATTTTAAGTTATATAACAAATTATAATAATGAGAATTTTTTTTTAGAGATTCACTCAAACTTTTAATATGGTGAATGATATTGATGAAATATTCATGAATGAAATGATATAAAATATTATTTTATATTATGAATGTTTAGAAATATAAATATTTTTTTTATGGCAACTCTATTTGAGTTTATTTTCAAATTATGTAAAAAGAAGATAATTTACATTCATAATACAAATATTATTATGTGTGTATGTATTTATTTAGATTCCACAAATTGAGTATTTGAGAGAATAAAAAAAATGGAGATTAAAAAAAATTAACTTACATTTTTAAATCCCACGATGTCAGAAGGCGCCAGCTGACCGTAGTAAATTTGCGTAGATAACTTAATAAAAAGGATTTAATGTTGCTTATGAATGATTGAGTTGGTATGTGGACTATGTTACGTATGAATATTTATGATTTTTCATTCGTAATATAATCCACATAATGAGTGTATGTAATTGTTATTATTTATGTGAGCATTTTTGAGTGTTATTGTATTGTTATTAGTGAGTGTTTGTATAATTGAGAATTGTAAATGAGTGAATGTTTAAATGTAATGAATTTTGTTGAGTATTTTTAAAGTTGAGTGATTTACATTTTTATAATTAATAAAAAAATAATACAAAAGGTGACCAAATAAGTTTTAACAAATTTTTTTTTTTTTTTTTAATTAAAATTTTAAATTTAACGCAAAAAAAAAATGGAAGTTTTAGTCAAAACGACAAACAAGAATTATCAAAATTTACTTTACAGGAAATAAAAAGAATTATAGTTTGTTTATTTGATTTCTTCACAGAACACCGAAATCAGGTCAATTGGGAAAAGAAGTTGAATAAAATTACCGTACCCAATACAAACAATTGTCTTTTTATGAATATGGTCACTCAAATGCAAAATATAAAAACCTTATATTGTTTGACTTCAAATGGGTACAAATGACGTGTATAATGGTCACACTAATATGTTTCCTTATGAGTATGATAAAGATTCTATTGTATTTCACTGTTTAAGGTTCACACAATTATATTAGTTGATTCTTGGTGGTCAACTGATGAAGTTACTCGAAATCAAAATTTATATTATGTATAATCCCTTTCTCTTCTCCGTCGTTTCCACTGACCCGATATTATTGAAAACACACTTTCAAACTTCTGATAGACAAAATTAAAATGCAAACCAATTCCCAATTACAAGATTCCTGAAATAATTATACACCAATTATACATATACCTACGATTTTAACATGAAAAGCGAAGTTCTTACCAATACAAAATATCAAATCCAGGCTATGGTAAAACAATGTTAAGCTTCCGTTATAATTAATAAAGGATATCGAATCTTAAATCCTCGTAAGTTTAAAACTATATTCCAGGAAACAAAATTGTATAATTTGTGTATAAATTAAATTTCAAGTGCGACCCGTACAATTCAAGAAAATTTTCAAATTAACTATAAAATTTTCTTCATTTGACAAAACAAAAAAAAATATATAAAATTCTGTGCTAACTAGAAATAAAAATTTTTCAAATTCAAAAATAACATTCAAGTAATGTTTCAAAGCAACAGCCAACGAAAAACGTTCGTAAATTCAAATTGTTTTTTTCTTTTTGCTTTTTTTTTTTTTTTCTTTTTTTCTTTTTTTTTTAATTGTTTTTTTTTCTGTTTTTTGTTTTGTGTTTTATTCTTTTTTTTCTGTACTTTTAATTTTTTATTTTTTTTTTAATTTTATTTTCTTTTTTTTTTCATAATTCTGTTTTTTCTTCTATTTATCATTTTTTTTTCTTTTTTTCTTTTTTATTTTTTTTTTTTTTTTTGATTTTTTAATATATTTTTTTCTTGTTTAAAATTCTGTGCTAACTATGAAATAAAAATTTTTCAATTTACAAAAATAACATTCAAGTATGTTTTCAAAGCAACAGCCAACGAAAAAACGTTCGTAAATTCAAATTGAAAATAGTAGATTATGTAGCCGTTATCACAAACTAAATTTATTTTATTGGGAAATCCCTTAATTGTTTTAATCTGCCCAAAAAACAAAATTAAAAATTTTTCAAACAAATTGAAAAAATAAAAAAAATAATAAAATCCAAAATCGTTACAAAACATGTCATTTTCTTGTATATTTTTTCCGACATTCAAGAACCAAACGTTACTTCTTAATACCTTTGAACACTCCACAACAACTAATCATACGCAGTGAAAATATTGCATCATCCCAAATAGATCCGAACTTTTGTTTTTAATTCAATATAAAATTGGGAGAAGAAAGTTTCATTCGCTTACCAATCGTGCTCTAGATTAAGCGAGAGAGGATGCAGGATTTATCTCGGGATAAAATGCGCATCCAATGATGGATATCGGCAGGCATGAATAATTTTGTACCAGTACACTCAAAAAGTTTACTGGATAGTACTAGGTCGAACATTTTGAATATATTGATTCGAAATTGGGATATACATATGTTTATTTCACTGAATAACGACGAACGCTATTGAAATTGGGCCTGATCGGTACACTTTGCACTGCCTGGAATTAGGTTTAATGCTAACTACTTCAATAAAATTCGGTAGAAATAAGTATTATACATCGTAGTGCTAAATTTATGGCAGATCGGTCCACAATTTAAGCATAGCTTCCATATAATTCCACTTTCGAAAATCTCGTTTAATATAAGCAGGTCAATCATATTAACTAATTTTCATGGTTGAAAAAAAAGGTTCATAAATTGCGATAGGTCCGATAAGGGGTCATTTTCCATAAATTATCGAAATTGAATTAGTGTTATAAACGCATAGTGTAGAGTGTAGAGTCGGGGATTGATCGACTATATCTTCTCATTTTCTTATTGTTTGTCATAAATATTTTTATTTATTAAAATTCGCGATTAATATTATAGCGATGACCGCAAAAGACTCTTTCGCAACAATATTGCCGATTCAGGTAATTTTTAGACTCAAAAATAATGCATTTCTCCCAAATTTTATTATCTTATTTACCTAACATATGTATCTAAATAAATTTATGTTATAAGAAACACTAACGTTTATCTATTCGTTATTCATATCTAGATATTTGAAATTACCAATTTAATTTATACCCATACGATATCTAGCACTGAAAGTTATCCAATTTGTAGAAACCTACCGGGCATTTTACCGTCAAAACAACTCACTCCATGGATAGATTCGCCAATTGATGTGGGGGCAGAATAGTTTTCTGTCTAGAAAAAACACTTAAAAATTAATATGTTTAATTGAATTTACGACGCCGTTTCTATCAAGTAATGAATTTTTCGAACTTCCCCTCATAGCTTATATGAAATGTTTTAACCACTGTCGGCATCAAGCACACCTGTTAATCAAGCCTACTGTAAAATTCATGAGCGGTTTAACAGCTGCTTCAAAACATACAACAAGTGTATTTCTTTATTTTACAAAAATAAAAAAAAAAGGATAAAAAACTTTGATAATATTGGATACTCGTGGATTTCGAAAAATCACGATATGATGTTGAAGGACCGCAGAAGTAAAAGTGTGTGAGATTAGTTAATGCATAGACATTTGAGTATGGCAGTGTGTTTCGATTTTAAATGATCAGATGGGTTTAAGAAAGTTGTCAGAAAATAAAATAGGAAGGCAGTTCACTTCCTTTGTCCAAAACTAAAATGAAATGGTTTCGTGAAAGAGATTAAGCACCAACGATGAATTACTGACCAAACAAATGCCTTTTTTATGGCAGGAAAAAGTTATGAGACAAAACGTATGTTAAGATTTTTTTTTTTTTTCGATTGACCTCTTTATTTCTTTGTGGTTCTTCTCGTAATAACATAATGTTTTTCTGTTATAACAAAACTGCAGTAAGTATAAGATTAAAAATATTTTTAATAAATTCCTGAAAGAGTAAAAAAAAAAATTATCATATCTAGTTAACTTGGAAATATGTCTTATATTATTTTTAATGTCAACCATGTTGATTTATCAAAATGCGTGATAAAAATTTTATGTTTCTTTAATTATTAAACAATTTTCAAAGAAATTCCCAAATTTTACATACCAATATAATTATTCTTGCCTATGTCAATGCTACCACCCTACTTTTTTTAGCACAACTTCCTTAAGAAAGATGTATACAAAAGTTACATTTAAATTCATCCAAATCCATTAAATTTATAACTGAAAGGCGGATATTAAGACGATGTTACAGTTGGTCCCAAACGAATATTTTTGAAAATAATTTTGCAATGTTAGAACTGCTGTTATTAAATTTGTATGAAATATTCACATGGTCAAACTATGTTTCAGTTATTTCTTAGTATAATATGTGAGGATGAACCGATTTTCAGAGGTTTCTTCCCCCTGAACCCAAGACCAGCTAGAACTTGTTGCTCTTCCAAAATAAAGAAATGAAGGAAAATGTGCAAATTTTGCTGAAAGTGTAGTTTCAGTTTAGTTTTTAATTTCATTTCAATTTTAGTTAAGTCTAGAAAGTCCTCCAAAGTGTTTGGATAGACACACCCTTTTCTTCAGCTCACTGAGTAGATTTATCTCGACTTATCGTAATTGAATTTACGTAGGGCTTCCCATTTCCACTTACATCTTAAGGTTTATGATTTTCACTGCCAGAGATTTTGATTCGAGGCCAGACTATTTGTAAACGTTTTGATGTCCTTTAACTATTACTTTCAACGACCCCCTGAATTCGCATTCATATAAGTGTGTGGGTTTATACACCAGGTTCGAAATGTCAAAATATTGGATATTTCATATTTAAAGTTTCGATTATTTGTTTTAAACATGAAATGAAATTCTGCAACAAAACATCTCATCTTCCAAAAAAAACACTATATATAAATATAAATTACAACAAACCATACAAAAAAATACAGCAGCAATGCTAGGAGAGTAAACAACAGAAACACAATAAAATATAATAAAAAAAAATAAACAACAACATCATTTGTACACACAATGAAAAATCAGCAACCCCAAAAATATCCCAGTCTGTCGACATAATGCCGGCAGCCAGACAACCTATTTTGAGTTGTTGCAATGTATTGTTGTTAAGCTGTTGTTTGTTTAATGTTGGTGTTTTAGCAAAATAACCAAATAAGAAGAAGGAAGAAGAAAAAAAACAACAACAAGCAGCTCCAGCGGAAAATATGATGGCCAAAATTAGAAAATAAGAGAAAAACATAAAATAAATTTTAAAGATGAATATGGCGGAACTAGACCAATGAAATGAACTTCAATATTCTTTCAACCAATACCAAAGGAGACAGGCAGACTGAAGACGGGAGGACAACATTAAAATACCGAAATAAACAAACAGAAAAACGGAGCTGAATTGAGAGTGACTGAAAAAAACAAACCGAAATTGTCGTAAATTTACTATGAATTGTAGTCACATACACTCAACACCAATACCAGCCAAAATAAATTTGCCTCATGCAACAAGTAGCAGCTAAGCAAAATACACTTGTTAGTCAGCAACAACCAATAACAACAATACTATTTATGCCCCAAAATAACAGCAACAACTAAAATGTTTTAACATAAAATATAATTCATACTTTCTTCTTTTGGACTACAGAAGTCATGTGTGTGTCTTTCGTTTTTTTTGTTGTCCTTTGTTATGTGTTGGTGTGGAAAATGCCACAAAGTTTTTGAAAAATCTATTAGTCTACACTACGGAGACATTCTAAAACATACCAAAAATAACGCTCTGTCTCCCCTTGTCTGTCTCTGCTTGTAAATATCTCCTTATGTGTCATGTCATTTAGTCTTAAATAGTAATCTTGGAGTAAAATTTCTTCAATTCTTTACGTTCTTCTTTAATGATTTTCTAGTTGTAGTAAAGCTGGTGTGACCAATCGGTGTATTTTAACTGGTACTGTGCCACATGTGATGTTTGTATGGTTAAGAAATTCAATGTCGTAAAGGTCGTTCGTGCGGCGTGACAAAGCATCAAAAAACGTTGCACGCGGCATTTTCACAACTAGTCAAAGTAATGCGAAACAAACTAAACAAAACAAAAAAAAGAAACCGTATGTACGGTGGCACGCCATCAATATTCGTTGGTGTAAAAATACATTATATGGAACATAAAACAACTAAAATAAAAAAAAAGGTCTTTACTCGTTTTTGCTGCCTCGAACACCTTATCAAAGATAGGTCCATTCATGCCACACACACACACTCACTCTCTCATACAATCATTCACTTTAAGGTGTAGCTATAGTAGTCTAACTGAGAACTCTTCTTGTGTTTTTTTTTTTTCATTAAGCAGGAGGAGAGCTGTTTCTTTTGTAAGTTAGCAATATGAAGACATTAAATTGAAATTATAACATATTTTTTATTTCAGTCTTTTCTTTTTTTCTGTATAAATGTTTTCAAAACAATTTGTTTAAAAATATAAAAATGATGATGTACATCCTTTTTTCTTTCTTTTTCTTTTTTTTAAACTTCCTTCCCAATGTTCCTCCTACTGCCTCACATTCTGTTTTGTTTATAAGACAAGATGACGACTCTAAATATGAAATTAGCTAGAGGGGCGTATATTGTACTTGTGCTCTTTGGAGTCATTGATTGATGTCTTTTTACATTTTCACTTCAAGCGAAATATCAAAAAAATAAAGGGGTGATTACAAGAGCATAAATGGGGAAAAAAATAAAACTAAAACGAAGCCAAGTCAGCATTTAAATTATTGAAATTTTATTTAAAATGTTTTTTTTTAAGTAATAATTTTTATTTAAAGAGTTTTTAAAGTGGATATTTTTATCAAATTTATAATCTTTGAAAGATTGTTTAGGAAACAATAAAGTTTTAATATCTTTTAATGTTTTTTATTTATATCTCCGCTCCCTAATAAAAAATTTAAAGCTCTGGCTCCATTACTATTTATAGGACGAAAAGCTGAATTTAAATTTTCTACCAGATCTGGGAGCTTTATAAACCTCTGGAAGGAGAAAAAAATTTTAAAAATTACATTTAAATACGCTTATTTCTGCAACCTGATAGAAATTTAAAAATCCGATTCTATATGTAAGCCAAATTTTCTACGTCTTCTGCGAGCTTCATAAAGCTCTGAAAAGATAAAAAATTAAATCTCCGCTGCCTTATAAAAATTTCAAAATCTGGCTCGGTTAGGATTTATAAGGCAAAAAATTTAATAAGCATTTCAAATTTTAATTTCTTTAATCTACCATGTCTGGGAGCTTCAGAAAACTTTGGAAAGAGAAATAATTCCTAGAAAATTACGCAAAAATTGCTTATTGCCGCTTCACGATAAAAATTTATATATATATACGAGGCAGGCTTATACGCTCCCATTTCCCTTCCCTGATAAAATTCAAAAAGTCTGGCTTAGTTAGGATTTATAGGAGTTTCAAAAAGCTTTGGAAAGAGAAAAAATGCTTAGCAAATTAGATACATAGACAGACAGATAGATAGATAGATAGATAGATAGATAGATAGATAGATAGATAGATA
>MINK01175675.1:169-11711 GCA_001735545.1 Phormia regina | reverse complement strand
ATTTTGGAATTAGGGATGAAACTTGTGGTGAAGCGATGTACCTTATTGTTTAAAAACCTATCAGACACTCGAATTAAACTGTAACTTCACATATAGGTTTTACAATTTAACTTTTAAGATTTCTGGTAGCACAAAAGAAAAAACTGATTTTGAATATTCAAAATAATCATTTCAAATCACCAGTAAAAATTTAAAACCAACGCAAAATCCAAACTTCACCTGCTAAAAAGCGTTCCTATTAAAATATTGCATTGATTTCTATTTTTAAACAGTCGAATTTTTCACTTTTTCAATTCTTAAATAATCGATTTTCTTTTTTTTTTTTTATTTGGAATGTTCGAGTTCGACTTAAAAAAAGAATTCAATGGTTCGATTACTGAACACGAGTTTTGATGAAACCTAATTCAAATATTTGTTAAACCGTATTATCGACACTACTTAGGTAATGTTTATGTGTTACCCTGCAAAATATACGTAAAGTTGCAACTCTGTATTACAGCTGTCATTTTAGTAAAATTCCAAATGTCCGTGAAGATAATAATCTTTTTCATGTCTGTGAAGATAAAAAAAACTTTTTCTTCTTCTTCCTTTTCCAGAGAGTAACAAAATTCTACAACAAACTTTTTCAACATACTCTCTTTTGCAGACAATAAATGAGAATTTTCAACCTTGCAGACAAAAATTTTAGTGCTACCAAGTTAAATTTTAGAATTTAGTACTATATTTTATACTAAAAAATGGCAATACCATTGCAAATATAAGAAATATGTAAAAGTTTGTTGAATGAATTCTAACAAACTTATTACGAAAAATTATTTAAAACATTGAAAATTAATATTTGTTAAAAAATTTATGGAATAAATAAGTTATATCTCTTTTAATTCAATTATTTTGCATTATATTATTTAAATTAGTATTATTTATAGTTTTGGAATTGCTCAAAAACCTGTTTTATAACATTGTTCGACCTATGGGGTCCAAACAAAAAGATGTGACAAAAATCGGTTAGTGGGGTCTGATAGAGGAAGGTCTTGGCAATATTTCCTCATATTTGGTTTTTCCCGTAGAACCCTTGTGTTCATACAAAATTTTCAAAAAACTGTTTGAAAATAAGTTTCTCATACCACTATTCAGCCTACAGCGTAAAAAGAGGGACATGTGACAAAAATCGGAATATACCATCTAATAGAGGATGGTCTTGGCTACATTTCCTCATACTTGGTTTTTCCCGAAGAACAAAATTTTCAAAAATTACCATTTAAATAACAAGAAAGTACCACAAAGTCCCCTCTTATGAATTCTCATTAACTAAAGACCACATATCCCAAATTTCATGTTCATAATTTTAGAAAATTCAAAAAGTACCATTTAAATAATAAAAAAAAGTACCACAAAGTCCCTTCTTATGGATTATTAACCACTGGACCTGTGTCTTTAAGTACCACAAATTCCACTCTTGTGAACTCTTATCTACATTTTCTTAATTTCATGCTTCTAGGTTTAATGTAATTGAAAATTCATTATTAAGTTTGAATAAAATGTAATTTCCCGCTTTTACCCCTTTTTGGAACTTTTGTTCATCCATCAATGTATCAAAAATTGTATTCTACTAAATTTCTAAATTGTAGTAGTATCCCATATTAAAATCCTCATATGAATATTTCAATAAATATATTGATTGATTTTGAATAGCGATAACTATTCAACTTTTTTGTATCACACATTTTACAAAAAAAATATTTCGTAGCCAATTCAAGAAAATTCTTATATTTTACGAAAATAAATTTTAACACTTTACGATATCTTTCGTAATATTTATAACAAAATATAATTTTTAATATTCTTTTATTCTCGAAAAAAAAAACATTACAAATTACAAATATTGAGGTATTTTGAGTTTTTGATGAAAATATTTAGAAATTTTTGCTGTTATTTTATTAAAATTAATTCATCAACCAAAAATCAATTATTTTAGTTTTCATTTTAATGATACGTTTTGCAATATTTTTTAATAAAAGTTAATTTTAGTCGTTTCGACTAACGAAGCCCTCAAAAGGGAAAAAATATCGAAACCCTTCCAGGGTTAATGATAGTTGAAACTTGAATCCAATCATGTGACCATTCCACCATTTCATCTGTACTTAAATCTACAGGATTTAAGCCGCGTATGTAACATAAAGATTCCAATGGCATATTATGACCAGTTGCCAAATCTGTATAGTGGTCTAGAAAAGCATGGAAACATGAAATTTGGGATATGTGGTCTTTAGTTAATGAGAATTTATAAGAGGAGACTTTGTGGTACTTTTTTGTTATTTAAATGGTAATTTTTGAAAATTTTGTATGAACACAAGGGTTCTTCGGGAAAAACCAAGTATGAGGAAATGTAGCCAAGACCTTCCTCTATTAGATGGTATATTCCGATTTTTGTCACATGTCCCTATTTTTACGCTGTAGGCCAAATAGTGGTATGAGAAACTTATTTTCAAACAGTTTTTTGAAAATTTTGTATGAACACAAGGGTTCTACGGGAAAAACCAAATATGAGGAAATATTGCCAAGACCTTACTCTATCAGACCCACTAACCGATTTTTGTCACATCTTTTTGTTTGGAACCCATAGGTCATACAATATCAAAAGTGAATTTTTTTCAAACAGTTTTTTGAAAATTTTGTATGAACACAAGGGTTCTACGGGAAAAACCAAATATGAGGAAATGCAGCCAAGACCCCACTAACCGCTTTTTGTCACACCTTTTTGTTTGGACTCTATAGGTCGAACAATATGGTAAAGTTTGTTTGATTAATTACAATATAGTAGTATTAGGTTAAGTTAAAACTTGTTTTTTATTCTATAAATTTCTTAATTAAAATTATTAAACAAATATTTAGAGCATTTTATGTGAAAAGTTTGTTGGAATTCATTCAACAAACTTTTACATGTAACTTACATATGCAATGGCATTGCCATTTTTTGCACAAAACTAGTACAAAATTCATAAAATTTAACTTGGCAGCACTGAAATTTTTGTCTGCAAAGTTAAAATTTCTCATTTTTAGTCTGCACAAGAGAGTTTGCTATAATTTTTCTCTGAAGAAGAGTCAATTTCTTTCTCTCTCTCATCAAATTGTGCAGAAAGTTTGATGGCCAGTTTGTTATTATCGCATGCGTAAATTCCAATTAGTTTTCAATTCGACAGCAGAGAAGCTGAGCTTCACCGCCGCCGATATTATAGGCGACTTATTTTCAGCCGTTTTATCTGGTATGTTCGGGTTTGGTACACGAACCATGACATAGCGTCTCCATAAGAGATTTTCTTAACATAATATGTAACTGAGAGTGTTAAATTTGATTTTTGAGAGAATTATCCCACGTGTAGACTAAAATGTTAGTATTATAAGAAATATTATGAAACTGTTGTTGTAAGATTTCTTTACACAAGTATCTTAGAAAACTTACAGTAAAAAAAAACACGTATACAAAAGTTTGTTTGTATGTGTGCATGTGTATTTTGAAAAACACTTAAAAA
Organism: Phormia regina; assembly: GCA_001735545.1. NCBI lineage: Eukaryota > Metazoa > Arthropoda > Insecta > Diptera > Calliphoridae > Phormia > Phormia regina. The sequence goes on along the minus strand of MINK01175675.1, from coordinate 8,181 downwards.
CAATACTTTTTTGTAATTTTTTTATTTTAATGGTTATTTGTCAATAAAAAAATAATTTCATTAAAATTGTGTTAAAAAATTTCGAATTTCTTAAATTAAAAGTACATGTTTACTCTGTGACTGTGTGAAAATAATGAAATCTTATAAGATTTATTAGAATACATGTACCCCTAGTTTAACTTTGAAGTCTAACTTAGACCTATATTCTTTATGAAAACAAACGTCTGAATTTTATCTGATTAAGATTTGTCTAAATGCAGTGAGTGAATTTTTATTAGATATTTTTGTTAGCATTAAAAGAAAACTTTATCTTTTAGTATTTTTGTAGCATTAAAAGAAAACTTTATCTTGATAATGCCTGGTAAAAGATTCCATCTTGATTGTTGATGGTACCTGTTACACTTTTTATGATATACGTTTTCCCCTATAATTGACAGAGATACAACAATTTCACGTTTGTCTGGATACAAATTTCTCTAATGTAGACTCGACGTAAGATGTAATATAATATAAACAAATGGTTACTCTCAAATTTAACCTTCTGTGTTAATGTTATCCCACATATTACATAACGTATATACATAGACATAATATGTGAGATAACACTAACAGATAGTGTCATATTTGAGAGTAACCATTTTATTTATATTATATTACATCTTACACATGGAGTAAACGTATTCTAATAAATCTTATATGATTTCATTGTTTTCACTCAGTCACAGAGGTAACATGTACGTATAATTGAAGAAATTCGAAATTTTCTAGCACAATTTTAATCAAATTATTGTTTTAAATGATAAATAACCTTTAAAATAAAACAATTTTACGAAAAAAACATTGTCTTTAAGAACTTTTTAAAATACACATGTACACATACAAACAAAATTTTCAATACGTCTATTTTTTTTGATAGTAAATCTTATGAGATAGTTGTGTAAAGAAATCTTATCACAACAGTCTCATTATATTTCTTATAATACTAATATTTTAGTCTACACGTGGGATAATTCTCTCAGAGAGCGAATTTGACACTCTCTGTTACATATTATGATATAAAAATCTATTGTGGGGACGCTATGTTATGTCTATGTGCCAACTATATTTTATCGGCGGTGGAAATTCGGTTGCGTGCCGGTTCTTTGCCGGCTTGCGATAATCATATATCTTGCATTTTTTTTGTTGTTTTTTTTTTTTAATAAATTTTATTATATTTTTTTATTTGCAAACCGTAGAAATAATTTTCTAGAATCGATTTCCATTAAAAATATTTGTTAAATGTAAAAAATTGTGTTTTAAAACTCATGGCTTAGCCGTTTTTATTGGCTTAGCTGATTGAAAAGGCTGAAAAATAAGGTGCTGATTTGGTTTAAAAATTAGTTTTTTTTTCAATAAATAATAAAATTGAAAAAAGAAAATAATTAAATAATAATTCTTAATTCATTTTTTTTTTTTACAAAACCACACGAAAAACCCAAATATACATCAATAATTTAAGTTTTTCATCAATAATATAAATTTTAACTGCAATCTGATTTTTCAGTAAACATTAGATTTTCTAAAATCTAATGTTTACAGAAACATTCATCTTTAAACTAAAAATAAAACATTCCTTCTTTGCACCATTTTATATTGAAATTGTAGCATAAATAAGATAGCTATGAGTATTAAAATATTCAGATGGAACATTCGAATGTAGTCTAGATGAAACAATTGAACGAACTTAAGCAATTTTAATTCCATATATAACTTGATCGAATTTGAAAAATATGATTGTTTTGGTACAACGCGAGACAAAATAGTCATATTTTCTTTAAAATTACGGCTTGTTCTTTGTGCACAATTATATTTTTCGTTAAAAAAAAAATGATTAAAAATTTTTTACATTTTTTTCAAAATTATAATATTTTGAGTCATTTGCAAATAACTAAAAAGTTATTCACAAAAGGCATTATTTAATTAGTTCTGTAATGTCCTTCAAATCAATTGCCATATACCTCACGATTTCCAATGTGAAATTCAAATGCAATACAAATACCATGGCTCAATACAGAAAAAGTGGGATTGTGTTTAATTAAATCGATTATGCAGATGAACTTTTTTTAGACAGCTTTAAAAAAAAATTTACGTTGGTCTAGATCCAATTTTCGCTAATGTAGACTCAACGTAATAATTGTGAGGAATGGTTTTTTTTTTATATTAAGTAGGAACTTAATAAATTTCAAATTTGTATTTATTTTATTATTAACATATTACCTTTGAAATTCCTGTTATATATTTTCGTATATTTCAAATTTTTTACTTAATTTACTCTGTGTGTAAAATTTGATTCAAAACGTTTGTTTTATTTAATATTGTGCAAAGAAAAAAACTTTTTTTAATTGTAAAGAAAAAATCAAATAAGAAAGGAAAAGACATAAAGGAATAAATTTGTTGTTTGTTGTGTTGTACCCAAGGATTAAGAATTTCATTCAACTGTGCTGGGAAGATTCATCAGATTTGGTAAGGGAATCCTAATAATTGGATAATTTATTATTTAATTACATATGTATTTTGTTGTGAAGGTATTAACTGGAACTTATCCTTCCGCCCCTGTGTTTCAAATGGAACCAGAGGCATCGTTATTTATATGGCAGGATATAATATTTGAAAACCGTTTTTTTTGCAGAAGTTAATATACAATTCTTAAAGAAAAATCAATAAATCTTATAATTAAAATTTATTAAACATATTTATTTTTTGAAATAACTATTAACCCAATAAAAACAAGAAAGAAAGATATAGACGGTCAAGCCAGGCAATTCTCTACTCCATAGTGTGCATCAAAAGTGTGCCTCAAAGGGGTCTTTTAAATCTGTGGAATTGTAGACCTTAATGACTTGCTACATTTAAGGGATTTATGGATTTTAAACTTTTTTCCGGCATAATATTTGTAGGCTTCGTTCTTGTTTAAAAAACCCGGTCCATTCGACATTCGAAAAATTAAGATTTTGAAAAAACCGACAGCACATTGACTGAAAAAACCGTTTGGAAAACCGCATCGATCACCCTACTAATACCATGAAACGGAAAGTTAATCGTCTATCATATATTCTGTAATCAGACACATATAAGCATCTCAATTTTGAGGTAGAAGTTCAATAATAACATGTTTCTGTTAACATGTGTTAAACAATTGAATTTCTTAATTAAAAGTACATCTCACATATTATGTCTATGTGTAGACGGTCTAACAGTCGCTTTTGAGTCACCGCCGACAATATTTATAAAAGCCGCCGATTCCGTTGAAATTGTTCGGCGCAAGTCTCTGTTCAATTTGAAGGAAATTTTTAGTAAAATTCCAATTAGTTTTCAATTTGACATAGAAGTATACGGTTTGTTGTTGGCTGATTCATATAATATAGAGAAAAAAGGCATTGATAAAAAATTTTATTTTATGAATTTTTTTAATTAATTAATCAAGAAGAATAACTGAACAACGAAAAGAAAAGCTCAACAAACTTTTTCAAATCAACCAAATACGTGGAAAAAGTTGAAACATTTCGTGCAAAAGTGTGTATATTAAGAAGTGTGCTTTCTAAGTAATAAAGTATAAGAGGAACAAAACAAATATTGATTTTTCAACGAACGAAGAAAAAAAGTGAAAAAATTACTTTTTCTCCTTTTAACAAAAAGTTTAAAAAAATTTTAAGATTTTAATAGTTAATGGAAAATTGTAGTTGAATTTACAACAAAAACCTTGAAAAATTGCAATAATAGTGTTGAAAAAAAAAATAGCAAACCACACAACGACCTTTGATACAACTTCTGATACTAAAACCAGCAACAAAAAAATCTATATACATATAGATTTTTACATAGTACATACATATATTTATATATAAAAACAAAAACCAGGTAAATACAGATATTATTTGAATTTGAATTATAATTTGTGCCCATATGTGGGCGTTACATTATAAAAAATATCATTTAATGTACACGTAAGAAATCATCAGTTAATAGATTTTTATATGTGCATTTTCGTTTTATTTTCATATCTAACAACTTCATGTCATTAATTAACCAAATACAATCGAATCCATTCCATCTCCTCTGTTAATTTTGTAACATAGCTTTAACCCAATTTATTCTATATATGTATGTATATATGATGTTGGTACATGGTTTTTAAATTCCCCCACAATTTCCATTTTGTCTGTATAATTTTTTTCTTACACTTTTATCACTTGCATCATTCATACTTTTTTGATACACGAAATCCAAACTTAAACTCACCCCACTAATAACAGTCGTCATCAGCCTCTAGTACCATTCTACACTTCTTTACTTCCCGTGTCATTCGTTTTTAAAGGGTGTTTGTATTTCCATATAAATTTTGTATTTTTTTTTCTGTGTCACTGTTATTATTTTTTGAAGATGCACGCAACGTCTCCGAAATAAATGTTTGTATCTTGTTATATTTTACTTAAATTTTTTTTTATAAAGTTTTGTTATATATTTGTATGTAAGTACATTAGTTAATTGTTATTTTGTGATCAACATAACTGTCTTCATTTTTAAATTATGTATGTATGTATGTATGTATGTATTACTTCCTACCGAATTAATTATTATTTTTCACTTATTCTTTCCATATTTCAATTCCGCTTAACGGCGTGTGTGTATTTTCATTTGATTTTTTTACAGTCTTATATGATTTAAACTTCCTTCATACTAAAAAACATGTAATTTGGCTTTGTGCCTATAAAAGTTTAGAATTTATATATGTACATATATACAAGCATTTTTTTCTTTATTTACTTAGTGAACGACGCGCCTCCAAATTTGTTTTCAATATCTACATTTGTAACCTCAGTATTGATTTGTTGAATAAAAATAAAATGCAAAAAATTTACAATTTGGATAAACTATGGTTTTGTTTTTATTGTAGATTGGTGTTGTTGGTTTTAATTTTTTTCGCCTGTCTGCTTTCTAATATAAAGTGTGTGTATGACGTAATAAGTGAGTCAAATAGAAAAATTGGTAGACAAGATTACCACCAGAACAGTTCTATCGTGAAATATACATATGTATTTATTTTTATATGTTATATTTATTTGTTACTTTGCTCGCTTGTAGTAGTTTGGAACAAATCAATAGAGTCTATGTTACAATTCATTGTGATATGAATAGTATTTAAAGAAACATTTAAGTCTTTTAGAAAATGTAAATTTTTTTAAAACCAGACATGTGTACAAATTGAATGTTCATACTCAGATTTGTTAATTATTGACCCAACAAACGTCAATCATAACAATATCATTTTGGTGATAAAGAAGATCCAAAATATTATTTGACATGAATTAGGTTGCTTCGTAAAAGATGTATTCAGAAATGTTATACTAAAATTTATCCTGTTTCAAATAATTTTGTATGTTAAACCAAACTTTTGTGATCTGAAAATAGTTTTTCTTAAAATCAAACCCATAGATTATAACATAGATATGAAGTTCAGTTGTCAAAAACCTAAGTCGATTGTCAAAAAAACATAAGTCTAAGAATGTGTTAGTAACAAATTTCATTGAAAACAAAAACAATTGTAGTACGTGTGCCTTTTTGAGTAATTTTTTTCAATTGAGTTTTTTAAAGCTTCATATCTATGTCAATAAACTATGATCAAACCTTTCATTTCATAATATTTTCCTACAAAAATTTATAATCTATTTTTTTGAATAAAATGTTTTTTTTTCTAAGGAAAAATATTTTGATACTTTATTATATAATTTTAAAAGAAAAAGTTGGGTTGAAAACAATAATTTTGCTAGAAAAGCCGCCATTTAAAAAGGTATAGTCGGTCATGGACATATACTTGAAAATAAAAAATATTAACATAGAATATTACGTCGATACTAAGATTCACATGTATTTATGGACTTTTTGGTGATTCCCGAAATTGGGTCTTATATGGGAGCTATGGTCACTTGTGCCAAAAAAAAAAAAAAAAAAAAATAAAAAAATCATATGTACCAAATTTTATTAAATTATCTCTAATATTGCGACCTTTAATTTGGCGCACAAGCCTTACCTGGACATCCAGCCGTCCAGCCAGCCAACCATACGGACATTGCTAAATCGACCCAAAAAGTGATTCTGAGTCGAACGGTATACTTTAAGGTAGATTTTGGAATATTTTTTTCTCTCCATTACAATATTTGCACAAACAATGAGTTCCTAGTTGGGTATTTACTCGAATATTGTTTTTTCGATTAAATTAAAATCAAAAAATTTCGAGTAACATATTTAAATATTTCCTTTCTTAAATAGTTTTTAGGATGTTTAATTTTAGTTGTCTAAAAAATTTAGTCTAAAAATAATGCTTTTAAATTTGTATAGAATGTTGGAAAAGTTAGAATTTTATTTAGTTAAAAGAACAGAATAAATGAATACGTAGTTAAAGATCGTTTTTTAATTACAAAAGTTAAATTAAAATATTAAAGTCAATTTAAAAAAATATAAAGTAAAATTAAAATAATTCATATAGAAAAAATCGCAAACTATTTCAAAGCGGATTTTTGTTCACTCATCATTAATTTTTATCAAAAGTATTAATAATCACCTTTAAATACGTATCATTATTTTTTCACAGTGTAAAAAGTATTCATTTTGGACTACCCTACCTTAAGCACAAGCAACAAATATTCATAAATATTTACGAATTTAAATTATGTTGGAAATAGTATTTCCTATTTTATGCTATATTTTTGTTTTCTTTTATAAAAAGTATTGAAAAATCGTGTAAAATTTTAAGGTACAAATTAATCATGTAACTCGAGTAACTTAACTTACTCGACTGTTCGAGTAAATTCTAAACTGCATTTTCGAGTTTTTTGATTATTCGCACAATGAAAAAGTCGAGTAAAATGAATACTCTAGTACCTACCCTGGCATGTTTGATGGGTAAAATGTAAATCTTTTCTTCTTTGAAAATAAGAAACGATTTAATTGAATAAATATGCTATAATAGAAATCATATACAAACATTCTTAAGTTCATTAATTTTGAAATTAGAAAATTAAAATATATTGAATTATTATTATTATTTTTTTTTATGTTATACTTGATTAAAAAAATTAAAAATCTGATAATTATATGATTTCAACTTAAAACAAAATAAATCACTCAATCGATAGTTTACCAAGTTTTTCATAAAAATATTTTTATTATTTATGAGAGTTTGTACGTCCTATTGTACAATTTGCAAAAGCAAATTTGGAATTCAAATTATACTTATTATTACTTAATATGACATGTTTGCGTGATTTCTAATGACTCTATATTTAAAGTGAAAAGAAAAAGGGTTGAATAATAAACAATTATTCAGTAATCTGTTAACCTTGTTCTTCATATAACTAAATTTTCTGCAATAACTAATACTAACAACATATGTATGTACATATACATGTATGTATAATATAAAAATTTGATCGTTATAATTTAAAAAAATAAAGGCTTTTCATTGTTATATTGTTTAATGTAGTGTTGAATACATTGAAATACTGAATTTTTAGCCGATGATAACAGTTATTTGTTTACTATATATTTTGAGAGAATTTAGACTGTAAATGTATTGTATATAGTGATTGCATTTGATAACGTGACCAACCTCATGTTCTCAGTGGTATTCATTAAACGCATATATCGATATACATACATACATACATTCAATATCTATATACATATGTATGTATGCGTAATTATTTCGTTTGATGACTTTATCATTTAATATCAAACATGTGTCAAATGTGGATAGAGGTTTGAATATAAATTGAGAATCATTTGAGAAAAAACCGCTGAAAAAAACCTAAACAGTTGAAAAAAAAAAAATTAAGAATAGTCTAAATTAAACTATTAATTTGAAAGGAAAATAAATATTTACTTGAACTTTAAGCAATGGATATTTGGAAATAATGTTTGAGATAATTTTCTTTAAAAAATTATCTATAATTTGTTTTTTTTTTTTTTTTTTTTTT
>MINK01175673.1:0-16029 GCA_001735545.1 Phormia regina | reverse complement strand
CAAATAAAAAAAAATAAAGAGAATTAAAAAAAAATAAGATTATGTTTTGTTTTATAAAATTACTGAATAGATCTGGGCCCCAAAAAATCTCTAAATCAATTATTGGTTTAGAGATTTTATATTTTAAATATTTAAATGTTAAAATTAAATGTGTCCAAAAATCTCGAAGAACTCGTCTTTGTTAGTCATTGATTTTATTTTCAATGTCTCAGCAAAATCGTGCTCGAACCACTTTTTATGTTTCTCTTTAAAAGTGAATATTTTTTTTAAATAGTTTTCATATTTTAATAATTTTTATTATTATTGCCTTAATTATATTATGTTTGCAGTAGCCAAATATTCGTTGCTTGTTGGAATCATATTGTTTTTGATAAAAATATTTTATTTTTTTCCCTAAAAAGACATTGGCAACGAGTATTTGATCATTATAATCATAATATGACTGCAGTAAAATATTAAAGAATTCAAATAGTTATTAATCAAAGTTCTTAAAGTAAAAATAAAATAATACATATTTTTCAAGCATTTAAGCTTAATAATTGATGCAATAATTTTTATTATTGCCTTAATTATATTATGGTTGCAGTAGCCAAATATTCCTTGCCCTAAACAAACTATTTCCTGATAAATATATTTTCTTCTGCTTTTTCATTATACCAAAAATAAAATGGATGAGAATATAGCAGCAGTTTTTGCAAAAATTTCAATTATGAAGAAAAGAATTTCAAAAATTCCACTTATAGAAAAGCCATAGGTAATAAAACAAAGTTTTATGTTCAAAAAATTTATCATTTTTTCCAGTTTTTATAATTTTCTGTATGTTGAAATGCATTTCCACTAGACCTCATATACTTTAGGAACATGTTTGATAACTCAATGTATGGGAAATAGTGGCAATAAATTTCTTATTTAAAATCAATAAAATCCATTAATAAATTTGTGAAATTTGAAAGAATAATTTCAGACATATCTACCCAAAAATTATCTTAGATTGATTTTCTTGCACAAATTTATCATTTCGTTTAATATCTTTTAAGATATTTTGTAACAAATTTTTATGAAAAAATCTTTCAAGAATTATCCTTTTTTAAAATCAATTTATCTACCGATTAAATCAATTATCTATCGATTATAAAAAAAATACATTTTAGATGACGAAAATGTCTATATTTTCCTCTATAAATTTGTCTAAGTAAAGAAATAATAAAATATAGAAGTATCAGCGGAGCAATATTATTTTATAAAGGTTCTTAATTAATAATAAAAGTTTAAAAATAATGAAAATTTTTTTGAAATTGTATTAACGCGATATTTAGTTAATTTTTATTTTATTAATAAAAGGAAGTCAATAAATATCGAGGATATATATAAAAAGGATTTTAGTATTAAAAAAATGATATCCTTAAGAATGTTGAATAATATATATTCGAAGTAGGAACAAGAAGAGCTCGATTAATATTTGCATTATTCATAATTTTTTAGTAGTTTATTATTCTCTAGTTCAGGGGTTCTCACAAGATCTTGTTTCGCGACCCACCACAAATTTATAAATAAGATAAAATGTTATGTAAAGAAAATATACTTTATAAAAAATTAACATTAAAATTGAATTTTAACATAAGGTGTGTACAGTGATAAGTTTGGAAAGGGCACCAAACAGCTCCTCAGGGGCGAAGCTAAAAGGGCTTAAAGTAGGATACCTTTGGAATTTCGGAATTTCACGGCAAATTTAGGCTTCTCATTTGATTTTAAATATTTATGTAATATTCTTGCTTTTGAATTATTTGCTTTTGTAATTTTAAGTACATCAATTTTGCAAGTTCTTGGTACAGATATTTTCATATATTTCCGGCCGAATTTGTTAATTTTTTCTACAAAAAATTAAAGAACAAAGTTATCTATTGAATAAATAAAATTTCTCTGTTTAGGTTTTTTGACAATTTTTTTCCTAAATTAAAATCTTCTTTATGAATATCAAATTATATACTTTTCTGTAGTGTCTTCACAGAAATGATTTTTAAATAGAAAATAATTCCAATAACCCAAGATGTTGAGGTACACATATACTCTCGAATTCTGACCACTATATGAAAGTCTATATCTTCTAAAATTCCAAAATACGAATCTGCAAACGGAATGCAGTTTTGGAATCCATAATATGTTGTTAAAAATTGTCAATCAAAATCTTTGGACTTTTGGAAAAGTGTGAATTTTATAGTCGAACATAACATATAATGAATGTAGACTCCATAAAGATCACAATAATGTATATGAATCAGTTTTTTCGACGTTTGATTGTTACTACTTATAAATATGTCTTCCCATTTTTAAAACAATTTAAACTTTGATTGGAATTTTTATTTAAACTTTCTATATAATATTTTTTTTTTAAATAAATTTCAACACATCTTCGCGACTACCCAGAAAAGTCTTTACGCGGACCCTTTATGGGTCGCGGACACCCTTTGGAGAACCGTTGCTCTAGTTGATCCAAATGTGTATCAAACATTTGTGTAACAAGAGTTTAAATTTGATATTTCTAATAATAATAATATGCTGATCGTTTAAGTCATGTTTTATATATTACTCTTAATATATTCAAGAAATTTTAATTAATTTCTTTAATTTCACCAATATTCTTATATATTTTTTGTTATTTCATTTTAAAATGTCGCTAACGCTCTCATTGTGTTTATGGTACTATAGGCTAATCACAGTTGAATATAGCGATGAAAATTTATTTTAGAAAATAAAAAAAAATTAAATTATTATTTTTTTTTTTAATTTTTCTTAAATTAAAATAAAACATTTTTCAAAATAAAATAAAACTTCCAATTTTTTTCTCAAAATTTCTAAAATTAAAATAAAACTGCCAATGTTTTTGTTTTTGTTTGAGATTTTTCGTTATTTTGTTTAATAAACAAAATTTTCTATATTATTGAAAATAAAATCAAATAAAAGAAAATTAATTTAAATTTATACACAAATATTTATAAGATAATAATAAAGATATTAAATATATATGTTTTTAATAAATTTTGTCAATATATTTTTTTTTTTTTTTACAAACTAAATGAGAATTCTAAAAAGCTTAAACTAAAAGAAAAGTATACATTTGTAAGTGTCAGTGTTAAGATAGATTTAAAATTAAATTTAAAGAAAATTTTATATATGTATATAAAAAAAAAATAATACCATTATATATGTACATTTAAGAAAAATATTTAAAAAGTATTTAAAAAATATTAATTAAACTAAATATTAAAGGTCTTTACAATACTTTCTTTTTTTTTAAAAAAAGGATTTTGTGTATTTTGTTTAAGCTATAAATACAATTCAAAAAAAGAGTTTCAAAATGAATATTAAGTTTAAGATTTTTCGGTTTTTAATTTTCTCTTGTCAAAATTTGTTTTTCTTTTACAACTAAAAGCTAATAATACCTTAGATTTTTTGTTGTGTATTTAATAAATTTGAATTCATTTACATGACTATTTTTTCTTTTTAATAAATCTTATAATTTGCTTAGCATTGTTAACTTGGTTTTAAATATTAAGAATTGAAATAAAATATTTTACATTTATTTACATTAAATTTTAATTTCTCTGGATTTTTGTTTTTGACTTATTTTATAAATTTGTTTTTTTTTTTCAAGGATTTTAAAAGAATTGTCTTATGTTTTCTTTTTTTTCCAAAATTTAAATTAATTTTTGTCACAAAACTTAATTTTGTTTGTAGTTTGTTTTTAATTTTATACAAATTTTTTGTTGAGTTGTCATTTCTACTTTTTATTATTCGTCTGACTTGACAAACATTATAATTTACAAAATCATAAATTGTTTCAAAACAAATTAAATTCAATATTTTTTTTTTTGTTAACAAATTAAACTTAGAAATATTATTTTTAAAAAGCAAAAACTTAAATTAATTTTTTATACAAATTTTAAATAACATAAGGTTTTTTTCTCATTTTATACAAAATTATTATTATTATTATTTTTTTCTGAAAACTTATTAATTTGAAATGATTTTTTTTCACAAAAAATATTTTACAAAAAAACTTGTGTGTGTGAGTTTTGAATTTAATTATTTTTTTAGCAGGGGGTTTTTCTATAACTAAAATTTTAAATAAAAAATATAATTATTTACATTTAATTAATTTGTTTTATTAAATTCATTTTATTATTTAATTTTATTTTTTAAGTATAAAATATAAAAATATTTTTTAATTTTCACATTGAATTCTTTCACAGTATTTGTTTTATATTTTGTTTTATTTTTTTAGTAATAATTTTTGTCTTTTTTTTTAAATTTTAGTTTTAATTTAAATTTGAATACATTTAATATCTAAAATTGTTTAATTTCTAAAGTAATAAAAAAATGTTTTAATTCATATATTTTTTAGGTTTTCATATATAAATACATGTATATAAAAAAAAGGAGTTACGAAATTGGTGGCATTTGTTTGGTAAGTGTGTAAATAGTTTAACAATAAATAGATAGATAGTCTTTTTTAATAGAAACCTATGTAAAGAAAATAAAGTTTAATAATTAAAAGAAATATAAGAAAAAAGTTTTATTTTAAATAAAAAAACAAAGCTTTAAAGCTCAACAAAGCATACAGTTTGAAATGAAAGTTTAGCGAAATTCATTAAAAAATAATTCCTTTAATCAAAATTGTTAAAAAAAAATATTTTTAAAAATAAATTTTAAAAAAGCTTTTACCAATAAGCTTTTTGGTTAAAATATTTAAAAAGCTTTGAACTCAAAACAGATAGCAAATTTGAAATATTAATTTCATGATAAAAACCGTTTTTTTTTTTAACAAAAATAATTTTCTAATCAAAAAGCTTTAAAACTTCATGTCTTAACTTAAAGTTTGAAGTAAAAGTTTAGCGAACTTCAATAAAAAATAATTTTATTAATTTAAGTTTTGTAAAAACACAATTTTTGTATTATAAATAACAAAAAATCATTTCAATAAGCTTTATTGTTAAAATGTCTAAAAAGCTTTAAATTCGAAACCATTAAAAAATTTTTAATCTAAATTTAATAATAGAAATGTTCCTTATTTTCTATTATAAATTAACAAAAGGCTTTTCAAAAAGCTTCAATTATTAAAATTTCTTAAAAGCTTTAAATTCTAAATAAAATATTTTCCAAGTCCCTTAAAAGTTTTTGTTTTAAAATTCGCAAAAAGCTTCAAATAATCTCAACTTAATCAAGTAATCTTAAAAAAGCTTTAAAAGCTTTCAAAAATATAGTTTTAATGATACAATGAAAACACTTTAAAACAAATACGCTTGTAATATTTCAATTATTTCGCAAAATTTTAATTAAAACTTTGTAAATAACAATAATTTAACAAAAAGCTTTGGAAATAAAAGTCTTTTCACAAAAATCATCAAGAACTTCTCAAAATTTGGAAAAAAGCTTTAAAAGCAACAACCTTTTGAAAATTATTTAATTAAAAAATTTTATACAAATTAAAGTTAAAATGAATTTTTTAACTTAAAAGCTTAAACGGGAATAAAGTATGATCAATTTTATGATATTGCTTTATTTTAAAATTGATCACACTATTTTCCCGTTTAAGCTTTTAAGTTAAAAAATTTATTAAAGCTTTTTATTTAACCTTAATAATGATAATTTTTTTAATTGAATTTCAAACGGAAAATTTTTTAAATAAAGATAAAGCTTTTTTATTTAAGCTTAATAATTAACAAATTTAAAATTCAACATTCTATCCATATAATTTTTTTCAAAAACTTTAAAACTTTACTTTTAACTTCCTTCACCAATTTTAAAATAAAGCTATAAAGCTTTTTTATTTAAGTTTACTAATGAGATTTCATAGTTTTATTGATGAATTATTTTAATCTTTCACCAGCAAAATTTTTTTGCTTTCAAAGTTCATAAAGTGCTGGAAATTTATAATAAATAAAGCTTTTAAGTTTAAATGCTTTTAATAGAATATAATAGATAAAAAAATGTTTAGTAATAAATTCTTTTTATCTTTTATAGATTTGAAATAAAAAACTTTAATTAAAATAATTTAGTTTACCATGATAGTCCTTAGAGGTGTTTAAAATGCTATAAAGCTTTTAAACGAGAATAGAAATTATAAAGCTTTTACTTATATCGTTTCAAAATCAAGGCTTTCAGAAACAGTTTAAATTATTAAAATTTTAGACATAAAACGATAAACATTTTAAAGCTTTCTTCACAAATTAAAAAGCTTTTATGGGAAAATAATGTTAATATCTGACTTTAAAACAAGTTTCAAACAACAAACAATTTCTTTTGGATAGAATATTACTAATCTGAAACTTCTCAAGTGCTCATGAAGCACGAAATGGAAAATAGTAAACAATTTTTTTTTTATTATTTATTGAAATAAATTCGTTATAATTTTATTCGATTTTCGTTAAGTTTTTCATATTAAACGAACGTTTAATAATAAAAACTAAATTTTTCTTAATTGATATTCTAAGAATTAAATACGAATGTTTTATTTAAAAGCTTTCGAATAATTATTATATACTTAACTTTTAAAGGTTAAAATCCCTTTAAAAGCTAAGCATTTTAAGTTTTTGGAATTAATTAAAATTTAAATCTTTTTACTGATATTTTTAAGAGATCAACTGTTAAGTTTTTTTTAAACTATATATATTTTAATTGAAAGCTTAAGAGTTTAAATTTTGTAAGACGCGTTTTTATTTATATCTAACTACTTTTTAACATTTTGTAAAGCTTAATTATGAAAATATTTCAAATAAAAAAAAAATAATTTAAATAAAATTTTGCTGATTAAAAATTTCAGGTATAAATTGTTTTGTAATATAAATAAAAATGTAAAAAGAAGAAAAAGAAAAATACTTGCTTTTAAATACAATATTTTTTTTTTTTAACTTTAACCCCTTATATTGTATTTTACCTCACTTTGAAAATTTTTTTAAAATGAGATGAGGGTTCACGAAATTATGTTCTAAATTAAGTCATAGTCAGTAAGTATTTTAAAATTTTATAAAAAAAAAGATTTTTTACTTAAATCTTATACGAACTTATTTAGCTTTTTGTTATAAAATATTATGAAAGCTTTTAAAAGAATTTTACCATTTTTTAGAAGAAATCTTATTTGAACTTATTTGGCTTTTTGTTATGAAATATTTTAAAAGCTTTTAAAAGAAATATAGTTTTTCTTTAGTTGTTTTGTTATTAAATTTTACAAAAGCTTTAAAAAATATAGCTTTTTTAGGATAAATTATACGAAATATAGCGCTTTTAGCTATTTTAGCATAAATCTTATATAAACTTATTTAGCTTTTTTTATGAAATATTATGAAAGCTTTTAAATATTATGAGAGTTTTAATAAAATACTAAAACTGAACTTTTGATTAATAACTTTTTAAAACAAATTAAAAAAATCTAATTAAAAGCTGAGTATAAGTTTTCAATTTTAAAACTTTTCTAAGTTTAAAGCTTTTAAATTAAACTTTTAGAAATTAAAAAAAGAAAAAATCATTTGAATTCAATTAAAAAAACAAATAAAAATTATTTCATTTAATCATAAATCCACCGCTTTTTAACTTTCTACTTTTTTTCAAAAAATAATTTAAAAAACAACTAATAATCCTTTTCATCTTATCAAAGAAAATTTTGACTGATCCCTTGAACCATTTGATATTCAAAATAATAAAATAAAAACTTTCTGCCTTTCGAACACACATTTCTTTTCCACTTCCTTTCAAAATAATTTACCACTAATCACACTTAAAACCGATGCCCCCAATTTCCAACTAAATCACATTAGTCATCATTTGAGCGTATTATAAATATTGTCAAGACCACCTGAATCAGACTGGCTGCCGGTTAAAGCCCTAGCACCTAACGAACCATTTGCTGTTGCCCCCACATCTACGGTGGTGACATGTGAACGATCACGTTGTTTGTTATTGTGTTTACTTTTGGCCTTATCGGCAGCATAATTTTCTCCTAAAGGTTCATCGCCCAGATACACAGTATGATAGGATACTGGACTGGCTGAACAATTAATTTGCACACGACTTATAGCACTGCCTAGATTATTAGCTGTTGATGCCGCTGTTACCCCAGGCCCTGCTGATGGCGGCTGTGGGGGATAAGTTAGAGAGGCATAATCCCCATAATCATCTGAGATCTGTGTGGAATGTGTAGCTGCTGAAAATGTATCACGTGTTTGTGAAGAAGGTATACCACCCATGGCACTTGCTTCATGACATATTTCCGCATAAATATTCTCCTTGGTATAGTCTAATAAATGTAAAGCTTGTCTTATTGTACCGGCGGGTACATCGGGAGGACTACCCTCATCACTGGATAATATTAAAGAGTCTCTAACACTGGAATAGGGTAAATCATCTTCGATAAGACTGGAGGGTGTTAGGGGTGACATTAAAGAAGTATTTTGTGATTGTGAATGATGACCCAAGAGTGAGAGACCACCAGCTGCTCTACGTCCAGTCACCGGTTCTCCAATATTGAATTCTAATCTTTTATCAAAAGATCTATTACTATTGTTGTTATTGTTGTTGTGATTATTTTGGCTATGATGGTGGTGATGGTGGTGTTGATGATGATGGCCATTTTGATTTTTCAATTGTGCCAGAGATCTTTTATTCTCACCTATTTGCATTTTTTGAGGCAAAGAGAAATTAAGTAATTGATGTAGACTTGAAGAAGATTTACTATATTGCTTTGTTTTTACATGAAACTCATTATAGAGTTTTTCGGTTATAAAAGAAGTTTGTAGGGGTTCACGATTTTCCATATCCTCAATATCAGTACCAGCCTCGGATATAGTATCTGTGGTATGATGTGAGGCCAAAAGATCAGGTTTACGCATATGTCGACCCATAACATCTATATCTTGTAAAGACATGGATTTTTGTAAAATATTGGGTTCAGTAGACATAATTTTATTGCTATTAAATTTATTAAACTTTTCATTGATGGTAGCCAAAGTAGTGGTCTCGGTATCCGAACAGCCTATATCCGAATTACCGGCACTAAATTCTGAAGCACATTCAGAGTGTTCATTTGGTGTGGCGGTTTTATCACCAAATCTTTCTTGCAATAGCTTAGACATATCCGAATAACGTTCCATGCTCATTTTCTTGGCCTGAACATCTAAATCCAAAGAAGTTAAAGATTTAACCGAATTTTTATCCTGTTTCTTGAACCATTTCTTTTTGGTTGACTGGAAAACTTTCATCTTCTCGGATATTCTATTAGCCTGTTGATCAAAGGCCTGCTCTTTATTCTCTAGATTTTGTAAATCTGTTTTACTAAGAAATATTATCGAGTCCTCCTTTTCATGTGCTGAGATGGTGGTCTTCTCTCTCCTCAGTAGCTTAGGCAAATGTAAAGGTTTGAGTATTTTTAATCCTTCTACCCTTGATTTCGATGCCGATCTTTCAGATCTTTGTAAAATTTCTACTTCTACCATTTTTAAAAACTGATCACAGTTAAATTGACAAAATTTCAATATATTCTGTACATTAGGATTGGCCAACATGCGTTGCTCATTCTCAAAGCCTAAAGTATTTTTGACCAATTGCATTTCTTTGGTTAAATGTAATTTACGCAAATGTAGTGGACTTTGCATATCAACATCTTCTATGGGACAAGCTATAATCACATTTTCCGTAGTAATACGTGTTATACAAATATTTTCGGGTATTGCACTGGCACAGCCTGAGGGTCCCGATATATATTTCAATGTCATGGGTAATTCTTTAGTAGGACTTATCAAAGCTGTTATTCTATGCACACAATCAGGATTGATTTTCTTTTGTCCTGCCTCGTTAGACATATCCAAACGTTTTTGCAAGATCTGTGGTATGCCGGGTTCTATTTCGTAGAATTTACCTTTGGTAGCCAGTGACACATAAAGAGTTTGTCTTTGTTCATTTAATAATTGAGCATAACGACTTCTTTCTTTTTCTCGACCATGACCTGAATTAGGTTTTGTTGATCCCAAACCACCACAAGACATGGTGGAACCTAAAGCAGTATGCTCCTGTTTGCCATCTTCATAAACGGCTAGTAATTTAAAAACCTGGCCTCCCCGGGCTGTTGTTTTAACATATTGAGGTCTATTATTGGCATTATTCGAGTTGGAGGAATATATATTGAGGCATCCTTCTGTGGGAGAATTCGCATTACTACCATTCGCTTGAGATTCCATAAAAGCTGGCATATTTTCCACTGAGACAAATTTACAAACACGCTCTCTTACCAGCTGCACCAGAGAGGTGTATAAAGTGGCTGTTGGTAATCCCTTGTCGTTGAGTAAAGAGAAATAGCCTGGAGGAGAAAAAAGAGGACATGAATAATTAATATAAAGTAAATTTGAAATTTATAATAAAAATAAATTAAAATTAGGAATATATAAGTGGAAGAGAAACTATCAAATATGCAGTTATAGTATCAACGGGTATGTAGGAGTAATCTATTATATTATTTAAGAGAATTAAAGCAGCAGAATAAATATTTTTAGTATTTTTTTTTTTTTGTTCATCTTCCCTTCTCGTTTTATTCTATGATTTAAAATAAAACTTTTGAACTCTAAGCTCTTTATAAGTTTTTAATTTTAACTTCAATTTGGCTGATATAGTTAAAGAAGTGTAAATTTAGATTTTTAATACCAACAGGTATATAAGAGTAACCTATTATCTTATTTAAGAGAATTAAATAGAGTCTTTCGAAGGAGCAGAATAAATTGTTTTAATCTTTTTTTATAGATTTTTTTGATCATCTTCACTTGTAGTTTTACTTTATGATCTGAAATTAAACTCTTTAACTTTAAGCTCTTTATAAGTTTTTTTCTGAAAATGATAAAAATGATAAACATTTAATTTCAATATTCCAACAAGTCTATGTTAAGAGAAAGAGTATTGTTTATTTTTACTCTCACTTTGGCTTCTAGCTCTATTCTATTATTTAAAGCTTTTTCTGTAAGCTTTTGATTTTCAAGCTTAAAAATTTTTCTTTTTTTTTCACTACAAAAAAGTATTTAGTTGTCCATAACTTCAGTCGAGTTTCACACAAAATAAATATTTAGATAGTTTAGTATTCTCTTCTTAACTCTCTTAAGAACTTAAATGTCGCAAGTAAAATTACTATGTGTGAACTTGATTTAAAAATTTTAAATTTGATCTCAAGCATAAAAAATCTATTAATATTTTCCATAAAATTTAAATAGATTATCTCTGCACACAAAACAGAGCATAAAAAAATTATTAATAATTTGAAAATGGTGATTAAAAGAGTAGCTTTGAAATTGTTTTTTTTTTTTATTTCAAGACCTCCTTAACATTTTTTTTCATTAAATAAACTTTTTGCAAATAAAAAAGTTTAACAATATATTTTCATAGTTAAAGATTTTACTTTTACATTCCGTTCTAGCTTTAGTCTTCTTTGTAACTTTGAACATTTGCAATTCGCTTTAAACCATTAAAAAATGTATTAAATTTTTCCACCAAATTAAAAAAGATTATCTCTGATCAACAAAAAATAATGAAAATTTTAAAATTTATTATTTAAATTATTAAAATTTTTTTGGTAACGCAAATATTATTTCGAATACATAACTGTAACAATTAGATTTTGTAACATAATTTTCAATTATGAAATTTTACAATTATCACATTAAAATGTAATTGTTTAATGAGACTCACTGGCACAAAGAGAAATTTACCTTAATATATTTTAACAGATGGAAATTGCTCATTACTCATCTCATATTATTATTATTATCATAATATAATCATAACTAAAATTTGAACAAATGTAGTTAATTGTAGAGACAATACTTTTATTCATAGTTGATGATTATAGTTAAGAGAAGAAAATTTTCATATGGAAAATTATTTAGCTAAGTATAACTGTGGCAAAAAATCAGCCAAGCTTTACAAATATTTTAAAAATATAATTCCACATAAAATAATTTTAAATGAATAAATACAAAAGCACAGATTAGTTATCTCCTCACCTGGTATCGAGAAAAATATTTACTACCTGCATTTATTTTATTTGTTTGAGTAATAATAACTCGTCTCTTCTAAAGAAAAGTTGTCGATAATTTGACTCTTCTAAATTGTACTTTCTATAGAAAATTTATCGATTATTTGATTTTCTTTAAAAAGTTATCGATAACTAGAATTTTATAGAGAAAAGTTATCGATAACTTGACTCTTCTTTCTATAAAAAATGTACCGATAACCTGAATTTCCCAAAGAAAAGTTATGGTTTAAATGACTTTTCTATAAAAACATAATTCTTCTATAGAAAAGTTATCGATTANGATAATTNTTCTATAGAAAAGTTATCGATTACGATAAAAGTTATCGATTACGATAATTTTTCTATAGAAAAGTTATCGATTACGATAATTTTTCTATAGAAAAGTTATCGATTACGATAATTTTTCTATAGAAAAGTTATCGATTACATAATTTTTCTATAGAAAAGTTATCGATTATATAATTTTTCTATAGAAAAGTTATCGACTTTCCATAGGAAGATTATCGATTACATTACTTTTTCATAAAAAGTTATCAATTGTACAACTTTTCGATAGAAAAGTTATCGACAATTTGAATTTTTTATAAGAATACTATCGCTAACTTGATTTTGCTATAGAAAAGTTATCCATGGCTTGACTTTTCCATAAAAGGTTTTCTATAACTTGATTTTTCTATATAAAAGATATCGATAACTTGACTTTAGTTTAGAAATGTTATAGGAAACTTAAATTTCTTATAGAAAAGTTGTAAACTTGACTTTTCTTTAGTAAAAGTTTTCGACTACTTGACTTTTCCATAGAAAAGTTATCGATAACAAGACATTTCTATAGATAAGTTAACAAGGTATCGTTAACAATTTACATAAGTGTTTTTATCATTATCCATTTCCTTACATCCTTTAAACTTGCAATTATCTTGCTCATTTTTTATTTCTCTTTAAAAATTCAAATTTTCCTATTCTTTAATTTATTTTACTTTGCAGTTCCTTTTTTCTCTCTTATTTGTTTTTTTATAAATGATTTGTAATTATCCTTAAATAATACTAATGAATTGCTTTTACTCTTTACTAGTCAGTAAAACATTACACTAAAACTAAAATACCAGCACTCAGACAGTGACAGTTAAGAAACACATATACAAACATATGGAAAAGGACATAAGGACTATATTAAAAAAAAAGATTGAATTTCTACATATTTCAAATGAACTGAAATTGTAAAGGGATACAAGTAAATATGTATTAGTGTTAGTGTAAGTGTTTAGTTGTAGTAGTTTGAATGTTATAACTATTTGTTATAGTAGTAGTTTATCAATAATCCTATTTTATACTAAAAGCTTCATTTTAATTTCGTTTGACACTTTTAAGCTTTTGCTTGAAGCAAAGAAATTAATGTTAAATGAATGGTAATGTCATTCTCTCCTCTCACTACAAGTCCATAATCACTACGAACAAAAAGAGGGACGACTGAGTTAGCAAGAAAGACTTTAGGGGAAGTGAGAGGAAGTAAAACTATATTTAACTTAACACAATGATAAAGATATAGCGACAATGATATGAGAAATAAAAAAAAAAAACTAATCTAAAGAAAAAGTTGTAAAACTTAAACCAGCAAAAGGGTAAAGATGTATAGAGAAATTGTAGTAAAAGTGAATCAATTAAGTAAATCCATATATAGAACTCAACACAGTAAACATTTAACCAATCAACCAAACAACTATTGAGGCTGCAACAAATANAAAATCTCATCGTCGACATTTTTAGCATCAAAATGCCAACCAGAAGGATAAACAGTTTTTTTTNTTTGGTTTTTTGTTTGTTGTTGTTGTTGTTGTTAGGAAAAAATAAAGAAAAGGATTATTTTGTTAAAGGCAGGTGTCTTTTTTTGGAAGAGAGAAAAAAAAGAAAATCATAGAAAAAAAGGTTAAAGAAGAACTAGAAAAAGTAGATGAATTATCTGCTGTCCTGCAGATTGTTAGAATATAATATAGAAGAGGGTGCATGAGGGCATTTTTGTATAAAATTAAAATGACCACGCTTGTTAGATGACAACATTTAATGAATGACTGAATGACAAAGTATTGTATGTAACAACGAACGAGCAGTAATGCAACCAGTCGAGTGCAAATAAATTGTGCAGAAATTTAAAAAGTGGAGAAAAATAAAAGGATATAAATAAGCAAATACTAATTTTAAAAATACTCTATAATAAGCTAAATAATTAAAGTTTTAAAAAGAATTTAATACAAATATTCAGCTTTTATATTAGGAAAATCTTTCATAAATTTTAGCTACAATAGAGCATTTTTAATAAATTATTTATTATGGAACTGTCTGCTAATCTCAACTCTCTTTTACTTTCTTTTGAAAAATTTATTTTTTCCTTTTGCTAAAATATTTGTAAATAATTCATTGTATATTTAAAAAAAGGACATTGTTTCCTGTAGACATAAAGATACAGGGAAAAAGTAAAAACTGTAAATGCACTTCTTTTTAAACAAGAAATTATTTTTGATAGAGTCACATAATCGATAACTATTCTCTAGAAGAGTTCTGTAATCGATAAGTTTAGTACAAAAAGTCATATTATCGATTTTTTATAGAAAAGGCATGTAGTCGATAAATTTTGTAGAAAAAATTCATGCTGTCAATAACTTTTCTAAAGAGAAGTTATATAATCGATAATTTCTCTACAGAAAAGTCATGTAATCGATAACTTTTCTATATAAAAGTCATGTAATCGATAACTTTTCTATATAAAAGTCATGTAAGCGATAACTATTCAATAGAAAAGTCATGGTATCGCTAACTATTCTATAGAAAAGTCAAATAATCTAAAACTTTTCTATAGATAGTAATGCCATCGATAACTTTTTTATTGAAGAGTCAAGCCAACGTTAATTTTTTATTGAAAAGTTATGACACCGATAAATTTTTTTTTATAGAAAAGTAATGCCATCGATAACTTTTTTATAACTTTTTATATATAACTTTTTTTTGATAACTTTTCAATAGTCATGCCATCAATAGCTTAAATAACGTAATCGATAACTATTCTATAGAAAAGTCATGCCATCGATAACTTTTCTGCAGAAAAGTCATGTAATCGATAACCTTTTTATTGAAAAAATCATATAAACGATTACTTTTTATAGTCATGTAATCAATAAAATTTTATGGAGAAGTCATATTAACGATAATTATTCTATACAAAAGTCATGCCATCGATAACTTTTTATTGAAAAACCATGCCATCGATCACTTTTTTATAGAAAAGTTATGCCGCCGATAACTTCTTGATAGAATAGTCATTCCATCGATAATTTTTCTGCAGGAAATTCATATCATCGATAGCTTAAGTAGTGTAATCGATAACTTTTCTACAGAAAAGTCATGTTATCGATAACTTTTTCATAGAAATGTCGTGTAATCGCAAAATTATGTAATTGAAAACTTTTCTAAGGAAGTCATGTTAGCGATAACTTTGCTATAGAAGAATAATTCAATCGATAACTTTTCTGTAGAAGAGTAATACAATCGATATCTTTTTTATATAAAAGTCATGTAATCGATAATTTTTCTATAGAAAAGTCATGCAATTAATACTTTTTTTTATGGAAATGTCATGTTATCGATAACTTTTTTATGAAAAAGTCATATTATAGGTCACTTTTCTTTTAAAAGAGTAACGCAATCGATAACTTTTCTATAACACAGTTATGTAATCGATAGGTTTTGTATAGAAGAGTTAAGTTATCGATAACTATTTCATTAAAAAGTCATGTAATAAATATCCTTTAGAAAAGTCCCTTTACTGACGGAAAAGTCCCTTTATCGATAATTTTTTTTATAGAAGAGTCATGTAATCCGTATCTTTTTTAAGAAAAAGTAAGCTTTTAGGTATTTTTTTTTTAATTTGAAATTCCAGCTATCGAATAGTTTTCTCTAGAAAAGTCATGTTATAT
>MINK01175671.1:0-29181 GCA_001735545.1 Phormia regina | reverse complement strand
TTTAACACTCAAACATACCTTAAAAATTGAAATATTTTAATGAAATTTGACATATATAAATTTTATGTAAGCTTAAATCAATGTGCCAATTTTCATCAAGATCGATTGCCATACCTCCCATATGAACCACTCTTTCGAAATCACTTTAACGTGCATAAATCCCATAANAATGTTAATATTAATTTAATATTNGACACATATAACATTTATATAAGTATAAGTGACCCTGCAAAATTTACTGAAGATCAGTACATAATTGACCATAGCTCCCATATAAGACGCAATTTGGGGAATCACCAAAAAGTCAGTAAATACATGTGAATCTTAGTATCAACGTAATATTCTGCAATAGTATGTTTTTCCACTTAATACATAATTGGTTCCTACCCGAATTTCGGCAATGGTGTAGGGTATCATATGGTCGGTCTTGACCGACTATACTTTTTATAATTTTACAAAATACCAAATTTTCTTTAAAAAGTACCAAAATTAATTTCCATTTATGAACAAGTTTTAGTTTGTCAAAATTAATAATTTTCGAAATAACACCAATAAAAAAATAATCATTAAATCATACTAAGAGTACTAATTTTCAGTGTATAGTGTTAATTTTCGAAATAAATTCGAAAACGCAAAAAAAAAAATGTTTGTTTATAGGGAACACGTAGATAAATAAATCACTTTTTTTGCTTTCGTCGAGGAATGTTGTCAAAATTGAATATTCATATTTATATGCTTTTAATTTGTGTTATTTTTGCTCTTATAATTATTTTATTGAGATTTCAATGAATTGAGCTTTTTTAAAGTAATAAACATAAATATAATAAATTTGGTCCACAAGGAAGCCTATTGATTTTGGTCATGATCGGCACATTATTTCACCTAGCCCCCATACAAATGTTCTCCCGGAATAGAGTTTTAAAACTCAAATATACCTTAAAAATTTAAATATTTTAATGAAATTTAAAAATCTCTCGTGTGGAGCCTACCTTACGTATGCTTTCATAATTTCATATTTATAAATCTAAAGGCATAAAATTGGCGATTACGATCTCAAATCGCATAATAGGATGTGATTCACAATCGCAAGAAAATAGGCGGTTTCAAATGGCATGTTTATACCAAGTGAATTTTGCTTAGAAATGTATATACATATTATCGTTGGACATAATCGTTCATCTTACTGTTTCGTTCACATCGTTCAAAATTATTAAATGATTCAGTTCATTCATATCTTTCATTGTTCATTTTTTAACATTGAGTCTGAACGATTAAACAACGATATAAATAAAATGAAACAATTGTTTCATTTTATTTATAAGACTTTATTAGCAAAAATTAATGGATAAGAATAAATTTAAATTGTTTTTAAAAATTATTTATGAAGAAAATTATTTATTAATTAATTAATAAAATTTTTTCTAAAGAAATATTAAAACAATGTAAAAATTAACGATATGAAACTTAAATAAAGAACGAATCAAAATCATTTTACCGATTTGTTAAATTGAATCGATTCGTTCATGAACGACAGAATTCAAGTACATATGTATGTATATACAAACAAACTTCATACCGTCATTAAAAATGCAAAACATCAAAATTTTCAAATTTGGATTTTCTGATTAAAAAAAAAAAATAAAATAAAATAATTTATATTTCCATACTACTGTAGGACGTCAAAACGATTTTATTAACTAATGTTATGATTTTCTAAATTCAAAATAAAGTAACATCACATTTGTTAGAAATTAACGAAGAAAAAAAATATTAAAAAAAACTTCAAATTTTCAAAAAAAAAAAAAAAAAAAAAAAAAAAAAAAAAAAAAAAAAAATAAATAAATAAATAAATAAATAAATAAATAAATAAATTAAATAAATTAAAAAAGGACTAATATAGTTTTCAAAGATTTCACTATTTTAGCAATTAAATTTTCGAAAAACGTACCAAAAAAATTGTTTTCAAAAATTGTATCAATTTGGAAAAGTGCCATTTTCAAAAAAAATCTACTTTAAAAAATCCAAATTTAAAATTTTCAAAATCTAGTAATTTTCTTAAAAAATATTAATTTTTAAAATGTACAAGTTTTTAAAAATATGTAATATTTTAAAAATATGTTTTCGAAAATGTTACCAGGAATTAAAAAAGTTTAAAATAGAACTAATTCTCAAGAAAAGATTCAAGAAAAACTGTTCTGAAAAAGTATTAATTTTTATAATATGGGGACAATATCAAAAAAAGTGCCAATTTTCAAAAAAAAAAAAAAAAAAAAAACAAGAGAGAGGAGGGGTCCAATTTTTGAAACTGTAAATTTTTAGAAAAATTACTAGTTATGTATGGAGGTGGGCGGCAAAGTGAATGAATCACGCCCAGTTTTTGTTTTCCGAGTTTACATTTATTATTCAACTATTTGCATAATATTTAGTTGTTTTTTCATCTTATGCGAGATGAATGTTTTTGACTTTACATCGTTCCTCGAACTAATTAATATTAATAAATATTTTAGGCAAATTTCGTCACCCTAGCACTATCCTGCTTGCAACAGACCAGCAGATCCATCTTTTTGATGGTGGGTGTATAATAAAATAATAAAATGATCATATTTGTATCAATTCAAAAAAGTTTCAGCACGTTAAAAATATTCTGTAAAAGCTAACAGAATTAATATTTGTTTATAAATAAAATAAAAAGAAAATCACACAGTTTTCATATATTTTTTAAATAATTTATATACATCTAATCCAGGCATAGACTACAGCGAATAGTACATAAGATTCGCTTCCGCCGAATATAGATTAATTTTCTTACCCTATATTAATATTTAGCGCAACATATATCGGAATGGATGAGATTAATAAAAAACTATTTTTATTTTATAGATTTGCACTGATACTACTACTCCAATAAATTCTATATCAAATCCAGCAAATGGTTCTCAAAACACCACAGCAATACTGCAACCAACAACAGAGAAATTTGATATTGTGTACCAAAATTTCAAAGAAACTAATACTATTATTGATGATATTGATCAAAAACTTCAAAATCTAAAGACTACCTCAAATATGACACCCAACGAAAAAATTCACGAACTTCAAAAAATATATGAACTTTTAAAAGAACAAGAAAAACGTTTGCCAATCTATGAAAATCTTAATATGATTACTTCTGAACAAATCTCAAAAATGTATAATAACATGACCCAAACAAATTTATCCCAAATTGAACAACCTCACATTGTTTTAGTTAATCCGGAAATAGTTAATGAAATACAAAATTCAGGATCACAGGAAAATATTGTGACTATAATGGACGACGATGATGATATTGAGTGTTCACAAGCAACAATTTTAAATGTACCACAAGAAAGTGGTATTGAAATTATACCTAACGAAACATTACCACAACGAAATGGTATTGGAAATTTAACTAACGAAAAGTTAACACAAAAAGAAGTTCTAAATAGTAATAATAATGATATGACAAATTTAATACAAGAAAATGAAAATAATATAAATATGGAACTAGAAGAAGAGTCGACGAAAAATATTGAACCTATTTTGAATAAAACAAATGTCGAAGATACAAATAATTGTGAAATACAAAGAGAAAATAATGAAGGTAATTGCACCATTAACGTTAAAGTTAATTGTAATGTAAATAATGAAATAATTGAAAATAATACCTATGAGCAATTACCCATGGAGAGTGAACAAATTGAAGAAGTTGTAACTCAACAAAATTTAAAAGAAAATTTAGAAAATAATCCATTAAAAGAAATAAATGAAACTGAAAATCATGAAATAAATAACGAATTGAATAATAGTACAACTTTACATAACGAAACTCTTGAGTTGGCCCTAACTTTAGATGAAAAAGAGATTATTGAAGGACATATTGAACAACCACAAGATTACGAAGAAATTCCCGAAGAAGAATCACCTCCTTATGAAAATATAGCAACTACAAAAAAGGTTAAAAGAAGTCATATACGTTTGAGATCTCATATACAACAAAATAATGAAGAAATTACTAATATTGCTAAGGGAGAAAAAACAACTTTAGAACCAATAAAACCAATTAAAACTAGACGTCTTAGATTACCAAAGCCCATCCAAAAAACTACTGAGAAGACTAGTAGTGATGAGTGTCAAATTAATGCTGATATTATCAACAAACTTATACAATCTGAAAAAAATACTGAAACTCGGAAAGAATCTACATTGTTGCAAGATGTAGAAGTACCTCTAACACAAAATGTTATATTAACAAAACGTTTTATGAAAAGAGCCAAAGCTAAACTTGAACAACAGTCTTTGCTTAATGAAACAAAATCACCAGCAAATACGAAAGATATAGACACAAATGTCGAACAAAATATGATGGCTTTGCATAGTAAAAATAATGAAATAGAGAATATAGATGTCACATTACTAACGCAAACATCAGATGATAGTAACTCATTAACTCCCTCACAAGATCCTTTAACAGTTGAAAATTATTGTGAAAAAAGTATAAACAAATTAGACAATGAAGCAACAACATCATTAAACGATACAATTGGTAAAACTTACAGTAAAAATAAAAATAAATCTGTTTCTTGTGAAACTGCAGTAAAAACTGATTCAAAGAGAAGAATTTCCTTTGAAAATCCTACATCTTCAACAGCTTCTTCTATTAAAGAACAATTTAATTTAGGTAATCCTCATGTTGTTCTTACCAAACTCAAATCTCCCTATTTGCTGGCAGCAACACAAAAAATTATTCAAGCGGATAGTACAACTACTAATTCTAATCCAATTGTTACTTCCTCTTCTAATTTATTAGCAGATAATAAATGTACACAAAAACGTCAGTGTACCTCGGAATATGATTTGGATTCATCATTAAAAGAAAATAAACATTTAAAAATTGATAATTCTAAATCGGTGCGAAAAGTTAATTTTGATACCAGAAAACGAACCTATTCGAGCCAGAGCAATACATCAAGGGAAGGGGGTGAGTTTCATTTTTATTTGTTATTATGTAGAACAGAATGGTAAGTTTATTATTATTTCTTTTTATTTGTTTGTTTATTTGTTTTAATTGTTCATAATAAAATTTTAATGTTACTGCAATTCTATTTTCTTTAAACTAATAAACTGATTTCAAAAATAAGCTTTTAATTTTCTAGATTCCTATGTAGTATAAATAATTATGTATCCTTTCAATTATTTTTTTTTTAAGTTTTATTTTTTATTTTAAGTTCAATGAGATTATTTTTCATTTTCAACATCAACACTTATCAAAGATGTTAAACAAAGTATTAAACTTGTTTTCCTAAAATAAAAAAAAAAGATACAAATATTTTACTTTTAGTTTTATATTTTCTACAAATTCAATAAACATTTAAATAAATATACATACAACATACTCGTATATGAATGTATTTATAACACTGTTATATATTATTTAGATTTTGATACTGATTCAAGTGATGAAAAGTTAACTATAGCAGATGCAATGCAAACATCATCATCAACGTCGTCTACTTCAACAGACAACGAACGAAAACAAGCCTTTGAGCCTTCCTTAACCCACGTAGCAACAACACATCATCATGCTGATGCTCATCAGCATGTGCATAAAGAACAACAGGAAAATGAATCCGATTTACGTCAACAAATTGAAAATGTAAGCAATAAATCGGATTTACAGCTACAAATACAACAGCAGCTACCGTACCAACAAAAAGAAGTTGTACAAGCAACTACAGCCACTATTTCCACTACTAAAAATGGCAACAATAATTTGCCACATAAACAATACCACCAACATGAGAAAGCTATGATGATATTGCAGCAAGAGTCTGAAAGGGAGCCTCAACCTCAACAATATGAAAACAACAATTTTAAAGAGAAAAATCAAATTGCAAATACTTGTAATCCATATGTTAATATAGAAACCAGACTAATACAATCTTCTACATCCTTTAAACGTATTGATGAGTGTGAAAGGCCAACTTCAAATTCAAGTGATAAATATTCTAATGGTAAATTATAGCTTTTCAATTTAAATTTTCTTTTCATAGGAAAAATCCAAAAAAGAAAATAATAATTAAGAGTCTATAAAACTTGATAAATAGTATTTCTTTTAAGATTTAATATGTTACTTTTTTGTCTTTTTCTTATAGAATCCCTTCAGTTGGAGAAGGAAAATATTGAATATTCTACATATTCTTCTTTATATAATAAATTATCATCACATTCTACGAAATGTCAAATAAATTTTGAAGATTCTACCGTACATATTACGCCCATTTCATCACCAACTTATGGTGATGATACGATTGCTAGTCCATCGCCTGTAAGAAAATCAATTGATTTTCGTATGGGTGGTGAAATAGATGGTCGTTTAACATATCCACCCATACCATATATTGTAAGTAATATATAAAGTATTTTATAAATTATATACATATTTTGGAATAGATTTACTGTAAATTAAAGAGAGATGCTAGATAAATAAATAAAAAAATCTTCAGGTCACAGTTTTATAATATAATGACTCTAATTATTCTTTTAAATTTTTTAACATTTTAGTTGGGACTTTTTGCTTTCTAAATATTCTTATATTTTTTCTATTTGCAGTTACATGAAATTGATTTGGGAAAAATTGACATAAATAAACCGCTCTGTATAGACAAACTTAAGAAAACTATACAATTAGATCCACGAGTATTTAGGACTCATGTTAAGGTGAATTAAAACAAATGTCTCACTGCAAGAATAATTAAAAATAAACTTAACTTTATCATGTATTACAGAAACAATTAATGACTTTGAGTAAGTCAGTTGCAAAAACATCATCCAATGCCCTAGTACATTCAACAACATTCAATACCGCGAATTTATCAACACATATAGGTTCATCAACATTCGCACCATCAACATCAACAATGATCTCACCTTATGACCCAAGAAATCGTACACCTGCAGTTATGACAGACATAGTAACACCATCTATGTCCCAACAAACTGCACTTACTCCATACAACCATATTAATGCCGCAGCATCGACACCATCATCATTATCGTCGTCTTTTATACACACAGATATACCAAATGCTGTACCATTGGCTCTACAATATCACACTAGCTCACAACCCATTTTACAGCCGCAACAGCAGCAAACACCAAATATGTTCTTATATGGTTGCCTACAACGTTCACCGTGGTATCAGAGCTTAATGTCTACCATGAAAATTCAAATAAATCAATCAATATCACAACTGGTACGTGCCCTAAATAACTTTCATCGTGAACGTCTCTTAAATCCTGAACTTGTATTCGATGTATTCAAAATTGATTGTGCCGGTGAACTATTGGAGATTATGCGTAATTTAAGTATATTTGTAGATGCAAATGGCATCATAAACGAACAGCGACATGTACCGTCATTTGGTGGACGTTCCTGTTGTAATACGATGCCAGTTAATGCGACATATAGTTTTATACAGCAAGTCTTAACACCCAATACACATTGCACTTCGATGACAACAGCATCATCAAACTATAATGCAGCTGGTGGTGGTGGTGCTACAGTTGTTGGCCCGCTTAATGTTAACGAACCATTTGTAAGTTGCTATGTTAAAGCTCCCGAACCGCAGCAACAAAAACATATTAGTGAATGTTGTACAACGCATTATACACACCAAGATGACAATAATAATAATAATACCAGTTCTAACAACAGTAATTGTAATAGTAATTGCAATAGAAATTATAATAACAATAACAATGGCAATGACAGTGGTTGCAACAACAACAACGGATATAACAGACGCTTTGGGGATGGTTTTAAAAAACCTTATGATAATAATTATAATAATAACGGCAACAACAATTATCGTTCAAATAATCAACGCTCTACTTACAACAATAATCCACGTTTTTCAAAACCAGGTTTAAATTCTCCTAAATCAAACTCTTCGCCGCCAAATTCTCCCAGAGGGGGTTTTGATGGAGGTAGTGGCAACGGTTATGGTGGCGGTGGAGGTCGTGGCTTCGGAGGAGGCCGTGGCGGCGGTTCTAGTGGACGCTTTAATAACAATAGACGTTTTAATAATTTCAGTAATAATGACAAATATAATAGTAGTGGTGGTGGTGGTTCTTCTTGGTCCTCTGCTTCCGATTCGAATGAAAATCGTTATAATAACAAATTTGAAAATAATAATAATTCTCCTACTCGTGCTTCTTCACCTATTAATTCATCATATCAAATGGGTTCACCTCGAGCTGATAAAAATACATCTTCGCCTGCACCTGCAAATAAAAGTGGCACATCTGCTAAAAAGAATTCAACTGATGAAGAATGCTGGGACTCGGACAACTAAAGTAAAGTTGTCAATAAGTAAGTATATAAAAATATGTTAATAAAATTAAGCTCATAATATTTGCCACAATAATTAACAATTTGTTTAAGAAATCTTATTTTTCTGACCATTTCAGATGCAGCTGTAAAATTTAATAAAAAATTACAATTTCTTTGAATTAATCAAAATGTACAACACTAATTTTCATTGGATTAAATAATTATTTTCTTTTTTTTATAAATATTTTTTCTTCTAAGAATTTCTTATATTTTAAATGAAAAAAAAAAAACTAAATTAATTTCAATTTATGACGTGCTGGTACGTTATTTAAAAAATTAACAAATCATTTCCTGTTTTTTCTTTCTTATTTATTATTTTATTTTAATTATTATTTTTTATTAAAAGTGAGCTATTTAGTATAAATTACTATTTTTAGTTTAACCATTTTAAATGTGAATTTTTTTTGTGTAAACTGAACGTAATTTCGTTTTGTTATTCTTAAATATGCATTTGAATAAAACTATATTTTTTATGTTTAATAAAATAACAAAAAAATTCGACTTTTTTATTTGAATATTCATATTGTATTAATCACATAAGTGAAATTTGTTGTTGTATCGTAGTAAGTACGCTTAAAATACCTCGTATTCGTATAGAAAAAAAGAACCATTCGTAGACTTGACCTGTGTTCTCATATTTTTTGTTTTGAAAAAAAAAAAAATATATAAATTAATTTTTTTTGCACTTTGCATTTTTTCTCTAGAGTTACTTATTCAGCATAATTTTGTGTTGGTGAAATGTTTACATTTTTTTGATTTATTATATTGTTGTGTGTGCTGCCCATATTAAGGTTAAATGCTGATTGTTGCATTTTATTGCGTTCCAGATACATTTGGTCGAAAGTCACTT
This sequence comes from Phormia regina, assembly GCA_001735545.1. NCBI lineage: Eukaryota > Metazoa > Arthropoda > Insecta > Diptera > Calliphoridae > Phormia > Phormia regina. Next base: position 19,918 of record MINK01175671.1, on the reverse strand, counting down.
TGGGCAGATATAGTTTTTGTTGTATTTGTTGTTTTTTTATGTACACATTAAAAAAATATTTTGAAAAAAATAGAATATCAACTTTTTCCATTACAAAAAATATAACTCGAAAATTATATATCTTTCTCTTCTTCCTTCATTTGGCTTCAAAAACTGCTATGATTATTATATAGTTTCCGAGGAAGTAAATTTGATAAAATTTCGAAAAATTGTATCGCTATTTCTCATTTGTCGTTTCCTGACTGCCAAATGTACTTCGACCAATTTTTCTAATGCAGGCTACAAGCGCTTGCTTTTTGTATTAGGTCACTACCTTATGGCCCTAAAGAAGGACCCAATTGGAATCTTAACAGATGACTTATGAAGGCCCTACCTAGCTCCGAGCCACTGCGAGCTAGCTCATTGGCTATTTCGTTGCCAAGAATGTCACATTGACCAGGAACTCAACGGAGTCTCATCATATAGGAATCCATTACCTTCTCAATTCCCTTCTGCATTCAAGTACCAATCTGGACCTAACAAGATGACTAGTCAGGGCCAATAACGCTGCCTGACTATCAACATAGATAGTAATCTCAGACCCTTGTTCAACATTCCCCTCAATCATGCCTAGAGTCTTATAAATGCCAAGAATCTCCGCCTGAAATACACTACAACTGTTAGACAATTTGTAAGATCGTCTGATATCAGTTACCATAAAGTATACACCTGCACCAGTGCCAACTTACATCTTCGTGCCGTCCGTGAAGACCGCACACCCTCCATAGAGCTTTTCTGCTCCATCAATCGTGGTCCCGACATAATCCGAAGGCTCAGCCAAGGATGGTGTCCGACTATTGAATTGGACTTCATCCAGTATGCTGACGTACCCCGCTCTAAGTTACCCAGTAAACCTAGTTCCTTCAATTTAAATAGGCCGCGGACAGCCATACCCCTCATAAATTCCTCAATTGGAAGAAGGTGGAGGATGATGTCCAGCGCCGAATGAGGTGTACTTCTCCTGGCACCTGATATGCCAATTGAAGCACACCTCTAAACTTTAGGGAGAAGGTTCCTATACGTTCCTTTATCCAATACCTTCCTGTACAACCATATGTAAGAATCGGCCTTACAACCGAAGTGTAAATCCATTATACAACTTTCCTATAGAATTCCTGACCCTCTCCTGGGTGTTTCTCCTCCAAGACAGTTTACTGTCCAAGTACACACCCAGGCATTTGGCATCACTTGACAATGCAAGCTCAATCCCATTCAATACTGGCAAGCTAAAATGCTCGACCTTGTATTTCTTAGAGAACAAAACTAGTTCCGTTATCTCTGGGTTTGCCCCTAATCCCTTACTGTTGGCCCAAAGGGACAGATCACGTAAACCTGTCTGTATGACCTCACAGATCGTAGATCAGAACTTACCAGAGACCAGTAAAATAACGTCATCTGCGTAGCCCACAACTTTCCGTCCCTTAGCATCAAACTGTCTTAAAATGACGATCACCAGTTTCCTCATACAAGTCCCTCCCACGTTTAATTTTTGTTTGTGCTTTATTCACATTGTGTTTGAGAGTTAAAAGCAATCGAAAAAATGTTTACAATTCCGTACAATTGATGTAATCACGGTTAATCGATGCAAAAATAAAATTAAATGAATGGAAAAAAAGAAAACAATTACAACAATAACAATTATTAAACAAACTTCTTTCCCGGCTAATCGACGTTGCCGGTTAATCAAATTACGGATAATCGAGGTCCTACTGTATATAAAAAGCAATGATAGGAACGTCCAACTGGGTTATCAGATCAGAGCGCTCTTATGATGATATTTTTCTGGCTGGAATTGTACGTTGTCTTTGTCCATATTCGTAAGACATATAAACACAGTCTTTCAACCTTAAGATATTAATTTTGACGTGACTTGACGTGTTATTAACATTTTTTCAGTTTATCGGTTATCTTTATTAGTCAATATTCTTTCATTTCTTAATATTTTTACGGTGTACCAGTTCACAATTTTTCTTAACATTTATGCTTTATTCGCTAAAATCTTACTTCTTAGAGAATAAGAAATTTGTGTTAAAAAAAAAAAAAAATAAAAAATAATAATAATAAAAAACACCACATCTTGACAAATGACCATGCACTTAAGCATGTCTGAAACAATGAATGCGTGATCTTAGATTATGTATTCAATTTCAATAAAAGACTCCCCCTCCACACAAAAGATAAAAACACAAAAAAAAAAAAAATTTAATTTACAATTATTAAATTTCGATAATTTTTTACTTTCCGCTAAAAAACTATATATTAATATTAAAAATTGGGGTTTCTTAAGCGACAAAAATTTGCTTTAAAGACACATTTTTTTTTTCATTTATAAATTACAACAAAAATTAGGTTAAAACTATTTTTTTTTTAAATAATTTTTAACTACGTTGGCAAAAGTCTATACTAGAGTAAGTTTATATTAAACGCTTTAGTAAGTAACTAAAGATCAGTTTTCAATTAATAACATTTAAGTAAAGATCGCGTAAATTATAACGGAAACAAATTTACGTTGATAATAAATAAAAAAAATATTAAAAAGTGGCAAAAATAGTGAGTGTGTAAAGGCAAAGGAATATTGAAAACGGAAGTGAATTTTTATAAAAAAAAGGATTAAGGAATTTAAAGTAAATAAAGAAAAAATACAATTCTTTTAAATATCCTTTAAAATAAAAAATCCTTTAAAATAAAATATATTTTTTATTGAAATATTGAAAAAGTTAAAAATTAATGTTCTAAACATGAATTGGGTATGTTAAGATCTTTGTTTTTTTAATTTTGAGTGAAAAACAATTGGTAATGTAATTTTGTGTTCTTTTTTTTTTGGGATATAGTTCAATTTAAAATTGAGCTTAATGGTGATTTTATTAACCTCATGCTTTGTTGCTGCCGAAGATGATCATAATTCAAATGTGAATGTTGAAGAAGAATTGGTGCCTTCGGAACAAACTGTAGATACTAATGATGTGCCAATTGTTAAGAAAAAGGTTGTGGCTAAACCGGTGGGGAAAGTAAGTTAAAGTTTGCTTATCATTTTTGTTTTATACAATTGTTAAGTCTTAAATCTAGCAAATAGTTTGAAAGATATTATGAATGTTGCTTTAATTGTTGTCGAAATAAAAATGAATATTTAATTATTGGTTAGTGATATTTTAAGAAAAGTGCAGGATAAATTGTTGATCATTTTTAAAATATGATCCTTTCGTGTTGATTTTAATTGGGTAGATATTTATAAAATATCAATTAATTAAGTCTATTAACAAAATTCTTTAAAAAAAAAAAGATCTTTATAGAAAAATATTTACAAAGCTTTTTTATGTGACATTTAGACATAAAAAGCTCTTTATAAATTGTTCTTTAAAGATGATATCAAATTTTCTCTTGTATAACGTCACTCTTTCTCTCTTAACTTTAAATAAAAGTCTTATAACACATCCAAAAATCTAAAAATGTTCTTTCCTTTAACAGTTAAAACAATCTTTATTACCCAACCTAAGTAGAAATATAGGACCTAATACGGGTTTCCAATTGGCCCGTGGTTTAATTCAAGGTATGTTATTATGAGTTTTAAAATATTTATAATTTTCCAAATTTATTAAAGTTTTTTCTTATATAAATTTTTAAAGCTCCACTTGTGGGACAACCTTTGGATGCCCAAGCCTCATCTGCTTCTAATAATGTGTTGTTAGTTTTAAATAATGATAAAAATAAATTTGCCGATTTTGCTAAACCGGCTGAGGAGTCATTGAGACGTTTTACACGTAATCCTGATGTGGTCGAAGATATTGTAGGACAATTCCATTCGCTGGGTGGTGGTGTTGCTCAACAATTACTTCAACAAGTTACGCAATCGGCCCCGGATATGTCTAGATCCTTTGGTCAGGCTTTAAATGAAGCATTGCAGCATACCAGCACATTGGCACAAACCTCACCGGGTAATTTAGATATAAGTCAACTGGCGCAAACTTTAAGTCAATCTAATTTACCAGGTAACATCGATTTCGGTCAATTGGGTCAAAGTTTGAGTCAATCGTTTATAGTGGGTGCTGCACAAAATCTATTAAATCCTGCTGCAGGTCAAGCTGCTCCCGATGCTGGAGCGGCTGCTGAAGCAGCAGCGGAAGAAGCTGGAGCTGCAGAAAGTGAAGCGGATGCGGTAGTGGGTGCTGCAGCTGAAGCCGAACCTGAGCCAGAACCTGAGCCTGCGGCAGCCGAACCAGAAGAACCTGCCGCTTCTGATGCTCCCAAAAATCCTTTTGATCAAATTGTCGGTAGTGCTCTTTTACCTCCCTTGGGCTTGGGTCTACCACCAGCATTACCCGCTTTGCCCCTGGGTATGTTGGGACCTTTATCAGCCTGGAATCCTTTAATGCCTTTGGGTTCAGAAATATCGGAAGTTCGAGTAATGCCAGATCAATATTCACCCTATAAAATTTCACCCAAACAAGTGGATCATCAGACATTGGCTGAAATGAAACTAAAAGCCGTACTAAAGGATGCTTTGGATAAAAAAACCATACCCATTTTATGGTTTCATTTGCCTAACAATCATCATCTGCACAAATCAACCGAAGATTTAGAAATGGAGGCAAAGTTGGCCATTTTTGAAAAACAAGTTATTAACGAATTGAAACAGTTACAGGAGCTAGCGAAGTTAGCCAACGAGGTAAAAAAAGCTCAACTAGAAAGTGGTGTTCAACCCACCACCACTTTAACTACAAAACTCAATCTATATGAAATACCAATTTATGATATCACATTGGGCGATATTGAGAAGACTCTTAAAGATGAACATGTTATAATGTTGATGCATACGATTGTACAAAAGCAACACAAAGAATTTCATCGACATCATCAAGCGACCACTAAATATCTAACAGATTTAACCGGAACGCCAATTAAACGTCAGACGAAAACCGCTGAAGAAGCTTTGAAAACTATGGAGAAAGATGATATGCTGAAAATGATGACTTATGCTTATCGCATGGCAGCCGCCAATGGTCATGAAATGCCTTGGATTAAGAATGAAAAGATTACCGGTTTAGATGGAAAAGAAAGCAACAAAAAAGATGAAACAGTAACCAGCCAACAACGACAATCAGTGGACGGTAATACCCAAATGAAAGACGAAAGACAATGGCTAGAAGATAAACAGCGACAAATGGCAATGGAAGCTGAAAAACAAAAACAAATGTCGGATGAAAGAAAACAAAAAGTAGCTCAAAATCAGGTACGACAATGGGCAGATTCTCAAATGACTCAACAGCCTATTGAAAGGCAATGGGCCAATCCAAATATGATGCCACCACAAATGCCCCTACAAAGACAAATGATACCGCCGCAAATACAACAACCAATGCCAATTCAAAATCAAATGTTCGATCCCAACATGCAACGGCAACAGCAAGACAACATACAAAGACAAATGATGCAACAACAAATGTTTAATTTGCAACCCCAAATGCCAATGCAAAGACAATGGCTACAGCCTACAAATATGGCGCAGCAGCAACAGCCCATAATGATAAATCCCATGATGCAAAGGCAATGGGCCGATCCTAATATGCAGCAACAACAACAACAATTGCCAATTCAAAGACAATGGGCCGATATGCCTGAAACAAAATCATCCATAAAAACTGAACAAATGCCTGAACAAAGACAATCAGCCGACACCAAAATGCCTGAACAGCCGACTTCCTTTAAAACTGAAAAACAACCCGAACAAAGACAATGGGCAGATCCCAGTGGTACCTTAAAAAATCCCAACCAACAACCGGAGCAAAGACAATGGATTGATACAAAAATCGCAGAGCAAACAGCTACTAAGACAAACGAACCTACGATGACACAAAGACAATGGGCAGATGCCAATAAACCACAAACAGCTGAACGCATGGATAGCATGCCCGTACTGGGTGAGGCTAAACCTCAGATGCCAGAAAATGCCGGTCAAGCTCGTCATAAAGGTAATCTTTTTGGTGTATTTCGTCATAATTTCAATCATTTTAACACAGATTCTTTTCAACACAAAACTCGTTCAGGTATGGAAGATTTATTTAGTGAATTTGATGTCTTTGATCATGGCAAACATAAGGAGAAAGAAGCTGCCAAACCAACAGTTATTAATTACTACTACAATACTGGTGGCAGTCGTTATCCACCAATTTATGCTCAACCTCCTCCGCCACCACCACCAGCTGCAGCTCCTCCTCCACCAAGTTATGGTTATGGTGGCGGTTATGCCAGGCCACCTCCACCACCACCCCAAAGTTATGCCGTTGCTCCCCAATATAAACCAGCTGCTGCTAGTAATTATGGTGGTGTTGCTCACGGTTCAAATGCTTATGGTTCATATGGTGGTTATCGTACGGCTACAGGAGATGAAGAAATTGCAGCTATGTTACAGCAACATCAATCTATGCCTGTAAGTTACCATAGTTTTTTAAACTTATGATTAAACCAATATTAAACACACTTTACAAACCCTCATACATCATTGATTCATTTTCGCCAAGCACTAAAGCACGATAATGATAAAAAATTAAAATTAGAATAACGCGCAAATATCAATATTAGAGAACTTTCTATGATAATGTGCAAAAATAAGTGTAGAAATATACTGCTTTTACTAAAATAACGCCAAAATATGCAATAAAAAATCGATGCAACATTTTTTTTATTAAAATAAAAAAAAAAAAAATTATTCATTCAAAGCCTAGGAAATATATGATTTCGCATGTTTTTGGTTGTGCTGCTAAAGGTATTTTCAGACGATATTATGGTATAAATAATAAAATTTGTCAAAAATTTGAATATTAAGATATTTATCGTCTGAATAAAAATGGTTTGATTATGAAAAATTACTTATGATATTTTTTAAAATACTAATGGTATTTTAATTTTTTTGAAATTGTTCAATAACTTTTGATTTTCATGTTATATTTTTCATAAACAAAAATTAAAAACAATAAAATCTTTATAAAAGAAATATTTCAATCAATATTTCGTATTAAAATAATTAAAAATTTCATAAATATAAGAACTTGCAACAATAATATACAATATGTGTCAACGTGTGAACTTCTTTGAGATTTTCTATTGGATTTTTTGACTTGCCGATGAAACACGTAATATTTTACTGTCGAAAAATTTTAACACTAATATTGTCGTCTGAAAGCCCCTTAAATGATCTTAAGACGCTTCCATTTTTCAAAAATATTTATTATAACTTTGATACAGAAGTTCGAAGAGTATAATTTTCTATTACACTTTGTAATATAATTATAATTTGTACAATGATTCGAAGACGTGTGCAGTATTGAGAAATAATTTCGATATGCTGCGAATTTCGGATTATTTGAATAAGAGTTATGTGAGGTCATTGTCGTCGATAATACTGCTAGCTTAAAAGACAAAATTTAATATTGCAAAGTTTGATTTATTAATGACGAAGATATACTTAAAGTCCGGTTTTACGGTTAGAGAAGTTTTATACACTTATAGCTTTCATATACACTTCACTTCCGAAAATTAGTTTGGCTAAAGTGCATGTTAGAATGAACGCATTTTTCTCTATTTGTCTATTTTATTTAACACTTAGCAAAAGTATTGGTCCATAATTGGCAAAAGATAGATTGTCTTAAAGTTTGCACATGATTTTACATGAATTTAGGCTTTTTTAACATCCCGTATTTTCTATATCAAACAAGAGATTCCCTATAAATCATCAATATTTCCATTAGGCACCCATAATCACTTCTCATTCACTCACTCCAGCACCCATCTAACTCATTGTATATTATAACGAATTCATTCATGGTCATAAGCATTTTTCTCTATTCTTCCACTCCCATATTATGTGTTTTTGATTTCCTTACGCCCCCGAAATCCCTATATTCCCGCTAAAAAAAATCCACAATAACAGGTGACGTTTTTTAGAAACTAATGCTAAGGATACCCACAAATGATGAACCTATACCCGCTATTACCACCACTACCACTACCACCACCAGCAACAGCAAAACAGCGACGGAAAATGACATAAACAATGCAGAAGATCCACATAAAATTCATGCAAAAAGGTTAGCTCATAAACAAATACAATTAGATGCAGAACCTGCTGCTTATATAGTAGTTATAAGAAATAATACAAGTAAGTCAGGTATTAGGTCACGTAGAAAACGTTCTACGGAATATGCCACCTTAGAACCAATCGATGAAAATTCTTTAAATGCTTTGCGTAAAACATATAAGAATTCTTTAAAGGAGATTACTTTAAATCCTAATGAGACTCCAGCTGAAGCTTTAATGCGTTACAATGCTGAATCTATACAGGAGGCTTTAGCAAAAGCCAATCAACAACCTATGGAAATATCGACCGGAGGGGAACAGGAAGAGGTTAAAGAGGCTAATATGCCAACAGCTGAAGAACATCAGCCGCAACATGTAACGCCACAACAACAACAATTGTCTCAAGGTTATGCTTTAGGAAATAATGCTCAATATATGCCAGTAAGTTCTACAGCCTCCAATCAACTAAATAATGGACCTTATATAACTTATCCGGTAACTATGCAACAAACACCAGCTTTATCTCTAGCCTATAATCAACCAAATGCAGTCTATGATCCTTCACTTAATCAAGAGGGGGTTTATAATAATTTTATTGCAAAATATAATACCCCGGCCGTTTATAGTACTAACAAGATAACCCAAAATCCCTTTTTATCCATGTATAACTCTTTGGAATCGGTACCTTATATAGATGATTATAGTGTAGCTAATGGACCATATCAAATAGCAAATCATAATGCTATAAATATGCCTCTAAAACCATCCAAATCTATGGTGTATCAAAAATCCTATGTTCAGCCTCAATTAACTTATAATCATATTGCTAAGTCTGGCAATGCCCAGACATTTAATAAAAATCTGCAACAAATTTATACGGCTGCACCTCATATCACGGATTATGGTAAAGATCACAACTCTCCATATGGCAACTATGTACATGAAATGCCAGCACTAAAAAATCTACCCAAATTTTCCCAGATTAAAAATAAAAATGTTCACATTTCTAGACAGCCTCAAAATTCTCACTTTAAAGTGATAAGACCCCAAGAAACTACTTCTTTTGAAAACTTAATGTCGGTCATTAAGGAACGTTTAGCCCAATGCTGCAATGAATGCAAAGATAAAATATTAAAAAGTTTAGATGAGACCTTAAAACAAAAACCCTACAATGGTAATGGCGACAAATTAAAAGTTTTGGAAATAAATGTTAAACCTTATGCCACCATAATGGATAAATCTCATCCTATAACTTATCGCAAACCCAGCAGAGAGGAAGATTTTGAATATAAACAATGGCTAACGGAAATGTCCGAAAAAGGTTATGATAAAAATTATCTAAGCAAACAACATCAACGTGATTATTTAAAAGATGGAAAATTAAACTTACATATAGAGGATGAAGGTCAATATGAAGCTGAACAAGAGCAAGTATTTTATAAAAATAATCAGTCCTATAAAAGAGAAACCACTGTACCAGAAACAGAAGTGGAGCCAGAAGTAGAAACTGAAATAGTAACAACTCCTATAGAAGTTGAAAATAATATTGACAAGTTAGAAGCACCCGAGTTAGAGGAACAAGAGCCAGAAGATGAAGACGAAGAACACGATGAAGTTGAGCTGGAAGAAGAGCTTGAAATTGAAACTGAAAAACCTCCAACAAATGAATCAAAAGAACAAAAATTAAATCAGAAAACAGTAAAAGAAACTATTAAAAAACAACAACAGAAAATTAAAAAAGACACTCAAAATAATGGAATAAAGGTAAAAAACCCAAATTTCAATACTACCAAAAATATGGAAACGGCTGAATCTACTACCCATAGTGTATATGCTTTAAGAGGACAATTTCGACCACACAAACACAATCCTATGCCATTCGCTTTAAGACATGGAAAACAATTTAATAACTACAAAAATATCAATAAATTGGGTAATAACAATAATGCAATTTTAAAATCCAAAGAAGGTCCAACAAATTCTATAGATAAAGAAGATAAATTAGAAGAAATTTTAGATATTTTACATGATCTAAGTAAACATAATAAGGAAAAAATAAAAGACAACAGTAAAGAAGAACAAGAAAAATTAAATAATGTTAGCATTAAAAACATCTCAACCATTACCTCTACAACAACAACAACCACGCCCCTTCCTTTAACAACTTCCTCAAAAGCTGTAATTACACCTACAGCTAATACTAAAGTTAATGTTGTAGCTGAAACCTTAAACGAAGAAAAGCCTAAAAAATTAAGTCGCCGAAGAATAAGACTTTCAACGAAAAATCGCAAATTAATAAAAAAATCAGTTGCCTCTTCTGATGATATTAAATTGGAAACGAACAAAAAATAATAATTATAATAATTAGTGATTAATTAAAAATAGTGATATTTATACTGAATTATTTTTATTTATATATTTATTTTTTTTTTTTTAACTATATTTGTATGTCTCATTATTTCAAACATACTATAATAATCATTTATATAATTTTACCTTAACATTTATCACTTGTAGGTTTATATTATAAAATTGTATAATTGTAAAATACACTTTAAAAGTGTTAGTTTTGTGATAAAGATTTATTAGGGTTTTTTTTAAAAAAAAACCTTTTATTACTATTACATTATTTTATTGGTTTATATACCAGTGATAAATGTTTAGGTAAAATTTATTCATATCTTTCACAGCTTAAAGTTTGGAAATGTGATTTCAACGAGAAGGAGGTAAACGATTTATATACTTACTAATAATGTCGTATAGGAATTAGAGTTTTTATTGTTAAGTAGAAAATTGTACCTGAAGACTGAAAGTCTTCAATCAATTGAAACTTCATCAACATTAAAAGCTTTAAAACAAATTCCCATTTTTTGAGGCCAAAAATAAATAAAGTCCTATTAATACTTTATTTTAATTATTATTATTTTTTGCGCCGAAACTTATGCTCTCTATCCTAGCAGTCTCTTGAAATATTCAGTTCTCATTCAAGTTCAATATTAAAATCTTTAAGACAGATATTCATCTTTTGAGGACAATAATGAAGCAAGGCCTATTAATATTATTTTCTTGGTGTTAAAATTTAGGCTCTCTATATGTATTTTTGAAAGTTCTTTCAGTAGTCTCTTAAGCACCCCATAGACACATACTGCATAAGCTCATGCAATATGAATGTATTAGTAAAATTGAGAGAGCATTTCTATGTATGTGACATACGTATAGAAAAGCTCCTCAATTTTACTAATACATACTTATTGCAGGATCTTATGCTGTATGTATCTATGGGGTGCTTATTTATTTATTTTGTTCTGGTCATTAGAAAAATGATCTTTAGCTCTAATTAAATTGACACCCTACTAATCTCACTAAATACTGAGTATTTTTCTGACGCCCTTATCTAAAGCTACAACTGCGTTAGAAAACTTGTAATGATACTCAAATTTGTTAAAATTATGATTATGAAAGAGTCTTTGCAGGAAAATCGTTTCGTGAATTTTGTTATTGAAATTCAGCAAGATCGGTTTATAAATGGCATAGATATGTTTAAAAAAACGTGATTTAAAGCCGGTTTGTGCTGAAAATATTTGCCTTATTTTTATTAAAAAATTCATAAAAATGTCAATTGAATAATTAATAAAATTACAAAATAATTGGAATAATTTTCATCAATGCCTCATCTAAACGAAATCTCTTCCAAACTTGAACTCATCATTTCATTAAGAATTTCATATAAATTTCGCAGCATATCTCAAAATCATTTTTTTCTTTTTCATTTTTTTTAATTTATATTTCATGCATCATTTCGTTTATATCAACCACCATCTCATCAAATTCATGTGGCTAGTAATCCAACATCGACATCATTTTCATCAATACCTTCTACAATAACGACAACAACATCATCATCATCATCTTCGTCGCCATCACCACCATCATCATCTTCGTCGGAAAATTCAAATGATTTAGATCCCGAAGTTGGTTCACTTTTTTCTTTTGAGCCGCATATATTAGAACCTTTTATGGGTTTACATAGTGTTGATCGTGCCGATGATCCTTGGCATCATAAAGCCTATAATCTCTATCAACCTATCTTTACCGGAGGTGGTACATTTGAAGAATACATAAATGCCGGACGTTATAAAAGAGATCTAACTGAATCGGCCTCCTCACCATTAGGAACATTTTCGAAAAATCCCCATGTTTTAACACCTGATATGTTGGGGCGTCTTTTGCGTATTAAATCAAGTTTTAAGAAACAATATCCGGGTCTATATAAAACAATGATGGGAGGTCAGTTTGGTAATGATAAAACAACAACGATTAGTATAATACCTCCGGAAGTACCAAAACAGGTTTCCTATAAAAATGTTGAATTAGCAGCGGCCGAAATAAATCCTTTAGAAACCTTAATACCCACTTATGAACAAGATTTGCAAACTATTTTACAGGCCCAAAAACAAAAGGAACAACAAGGATCTCTAATAAATTCCTATAAAAATGAGTTTAATTTTTGGGGTAACTCACAAGAAGTACTGACAAATAAGACACCCCAAGAGGAAACTCATGTAGTTTCTTCAGCACCAGAACAATTAAATATAACTCCTCACCATGAAGAATCTAGTTTTTGGGAAAATTCCCAAGAAGCCCTTAATACATTAAGCGAAACAACAACAACATTCATTTTTGGAAACACCTGAAAAACTTTCTCTTCAAGAACCTCAAAGTTTTTGGGAAAATTCCCAAGAAACTTTAACAGAACCACAATTGGAAAATATTAACGAACATATGAATATTAAAGGGAATAGCCAAGAATCTGTCAATGAACCACAAAGTTATTGGGAAAATTCTCAGGAAATTTTAAAAACTTTACAAGAACAAAATGAACTGTTGGCGACGCCTAGAGATATTTCCAAGGAAGAGCTGAATTTTTGGGAAACTCAAGAGGAAGTTAAAGGCAAAGATTTAAACTCTTTAAATGAAGAACATAACATATGGAATAGTCATTTAGAATCATCTGTAGTACAAAAACGTAGCAGTTTTTGGGCTGATTTAGAAGCAGCAGAAGAAGAACAACAACAACACAACGAACAACAACAACATCATCATTTGGATGATTTAGAACCGATTTTTGATTTTGATGAAGATTATGAGTGATAATATCATTATAATTTGCTAAACATAACCTAACTTTTCATCATCTGCATTGTATTTGTAGTTCTCTTTCGTTAATTAATTAAGTATTAAAAAAAGAAAATTAAAATAAAAAAAAAATTGAAATAAAAATTGAATTGTTAAAATGTATTGAAAGCTGTATGTTCTACTTGTAGTTTTAAACTGGTTTAGATTTAAAAGCGATAAAATGTAAATTATTTTTATTGTTAACATTAAAAATGTTTCCAAATATGATAACATTTATTTCTTTTTTTTTTGTGAAAATGCGGAATTAACTGTGACCCTGAATGTTATTTAAAAATCTCACGTTTATATTATATTACCTCTGCTCTATACATAATTTCTTTTGAGATTTTAATCGTTATTAGTGTAACAGAGTAGAGTAAAAAAAAAATAATAAAAATTCTTCAATATTATTAAAATATTTTATTCATTTTTACTATTTAAAACAGTTTTAGTGTAAAACTACTGCACACAATGTCAAAATGCTATGTAAAACAGCTGTTCTTACGAGTATACTTTCTAATTTTACTATTATATTCAAGAAAAATAAATAAATAAATAAATAAATAAATAAATAAATAAATAAATAGTATGGTTCTAATTTTTAATTCATTCAATCATCTACTTGATTGACTTAATTAATTTATTCGAAACATTTTTTAATTTTTTACAGCTCTTAGTAATTGAATTGAATGAATTATTTTCATATACATATATAGTGAATTTTTTCTGTGTACACAAATTTGTTAAATTAACTAACTAAAATTAACTAACTAATTGTATTAGTTATATTGAAGAAATTTTAACAAAAATTTTTGTTGAATTAGCTAATGATTTTATGGGTTAACATTTAAACAATTTTTCTTCAACAGATTCTATTTATAAAATTACAGCCATAATATTTATAAATATTTAGAATAAAATTAATATTTTTAACTCATATGTTACTTGAGGACAAACAAATTTTTTGTATTTTTAAATAATTTATTTTTAATAAAACCCCTTTTAAATAATAAATTACTTACATACAACAGAAAAAATCTGACCATACATACATATATACATAAATATATATAAGAATAAAATAATAATAATAAGTAAAAAAAAACAACTTTCCAGTAATTTGTGTTTAACACGATACTAAACGTTGCAATGCAACGATACACCAAGGAGTTGTAAATAATATGGAGTCATTAAATAAAAACAACAAACACAATGTGCCCACACATACATACATACATACATACATACATACATACATACATACATACATACATATGTACATATTTACATAGCATAGCTTCATATAGATATCCTGAAGTTCTGCTTTATGTAATGTATCAATTATAAGTAACGTTTGCGAATACAATTTGTATATAATGTACCATCAGTAGACTCTATCCAAGTTTATATAAAATTGTGAGTGTATGTTTGTATGGCGCTTTGCCATCACAGTGAGTATAATCTTATTGATATTAAATATATTATCTAATTTACCGATCGAATCTAGATGATTCCATCAAACTTTTACATACTCGATGTGGTCTACTTATTTCGTATTAATACAGGGTCACTACAAGATAATTTTTAATTTTATTTCAATTTGATCCGAAAAGTAGTTTAGGATATAAAGATTCATTAGCAAATATTTGCGATTATCTTCACTTCGTGTCTGTGGAAAACATTGTGATATTAAATAAAATTGATACAAAATATTTGTTATTTTCCTAGGCACATTGCTATTTAAAATCTAAATCAATTTAATAGAAATAAAGTTATAGAACAAATTCTGAATTTCTAATACATTGCTCTGTGGGGCCCAATGCAAAATAAATGGTAATAAGTCTGGATATTTGAAACCACTGAACAGATTTATATGAAACTTGGTACATCAATAGGTAAAGAGTGTAACTAGAGCACGAACAGCTCTACAGTGGGCCAAAGTTGGCCAACTCGAAGGTGTGAAATATATAGGAGCTTATAGCTTTTGAACCGATTGTAAATATAAGTATATTTTTAAATGATCTTAAGCAAGGCAAAGAAAAAAATATATATATTGTGTTAAATTATATTTTAAATGAATATTAACTTCAAGAATTTTTGATCTTGACTTTATGCCGATTTTGAAAGACCCGAGCTCAGGAAAAGTTCTGAACAATTACCCTGAACAATTACCCTATGAAAAGTTCAACTTGTTGATATTGTAAAAAAATAAATATTGTTGATTTTGATATCGCTGTTTTTAAAGGTGTTATCAAAAATTATGACAGCCTACTGGTAAATTAAGTCACACGAGGGAATTTGCTAAAAACCGATATATTTTCAATACTAAAAATGTTGATCTTTAAAAAGATTAAGCTTTATTACATTTATTAATTTATCATTAAATATTTTATAAGATGTGCAAAATTATGGTGATACCTATAAGCGTTTAGAAAATATTCAGGCTCGAATTTATGAAATATGTCAATGTAAAGATAACTTCAATTGGTTTTGTTTTATTTAATTTTAAAATAGTAAAAATTGTTATGCATAGTTTTAAAGTTAACAATCATTTCCAAAACTGTAGGATTTTAATATGTAAATAAGCATTTTTATATGTGTCCCAGTAGGAAAATATGCTTCCTCCCAACAGGCCTTTCTAAATGCATTCGAACAAACTTTAAACACATTCCTTTTTGCATTCTGTAAAAATTTCTTTAAAAAGGAATCCAGTACTAATTCATTAGATGCGAAATAGAAGGTTTTACTCACTTTCTATTTCTCAATTCCTTCTCATTACAAACATAAAAAATTGCTAAAACTCATTTAGTCCTGTTTTAAGTGTCCGCATGTGTTTTTTTTTTTATTATATTTTATACTCTTTTTTAAACAGCATTGAAAATATAAGAGAGCATATTTTTTTTATTTAAGAGTCCTTGTTTTTTCGCTTCTTTTTTGAAGGAAGAAGGGAAGGCCCTGCCGCTAATGAGTGACAGGCCTTGTAGATCTTAAATAAGGCATTTTAAAATGTATCTTTAGCCCCTCTATTTCCAACTAGGGTATTAGAATTTTAAAATGCATACACATCGAAAGGTAAAGAAAATACAATTAATTTTGCTGCATATAAATTGCATGATTTTTTTCCACTATGAAAGTGTTAAAATATAATTTGCAAATTTTAAAAAAGGACATTAAAGTGAAACCTTAAAGTAAATTGTACTTGCACTCACGAATGTGTTAGTAAATGAATGTATGTAAATTAGTTAACACAAAAATCTCGTAAAATATTTTTGGAGTTAAAAACTAAAAATGTAAATTTATTAAAGGAAATTTGTTATTTTACTTTTAATAGCATTTTAGTTGAGGGTACTTTTTTATAAATTTAGTATTTAGTGGAGGAATAAATAAATAAATAAATAAATAAATAAATAAATAAATAAATAAATAAATAAATAAATAAATAAATAATAGGAAATTTTTATACAGTTGTAGAAATAAATCCTTTTTGAAATTGTGTAATTTTATACCGAATCATAAATGTTGTATAATTAATATTTTTCATTATTTTATTACTTAGAAATTCTTCAAAACTTTTTAAATTTGATACAATAAATGACAAGGTATAATTATTAGAGAGAAAAAAAAAACGTTAAACAAATAAAAATTATCTAAATTGAAATTATAAAAACCGATTATTTTTGTTAATAAAATCTAATCTGCGTGTAATAAATTGTACATAAGGAAAAATACATATTAAATTTTGCAAAATATCAAGAAACAGAATTGCTGCTTTTCAATAATTGTAAATTAAATATTTTTATGTTTCTCAATTTGTTTTTTCTTTTTAATCTTCAATTATTTGACTTTACAAGATTTGAAAATGACAACTCTCTCTAATAATTCTATCTTGTTTTAATTTCTTTTGCCTGCTTTCTTAAATAAAATATATTTAAAAACAGAAATTTCCTTTAAATGTTTTAAAAACTAAAAGTAGACATAAATTTGTTCATGCACTTAAAATACCTTAGAACGATACTAAAGTAGAGAAAGAAAACCTCAGTCTCACAAATCACAATGAATTATTGTCAAATTAATCCAAAACGAATGGCGTGTAATACGAAAAATATCAAATAGAAAACTGAAGTAATACTCGTACTCATGTAGAAAATGTAACTTAAAAGGTAAAAGACAAAATTGCATTCAGGTGTGTAATAGTGGCATCCTGTTGCATTTAATTTATGTAGAATTTAGCAGAAAAAACAAACAAACTACGACGAACAAACATAAATCGCTAGGAAGAAACAAATGTTGAAAAGAAAAAGTTATTCATAGAGAAAAATATATCACACACAGACATACAGGAAAAATTAATATTAAATAAAGATAGATGAATATCCAGCAAAAGAAAAAAAAAAGAAGTACACCCCAAAATAGAGTTATTTTCATAAATATTTTTATGAAAAATGTAATAAAAAATTATTAATTTAAATTTAAATTTTAATTCATTTATATCAAAGTTACAATTTTGAAGGTACCCAGGAAATGCTATAGAAGCGTTAGATAACGGTTTCAGAATCTGTTTTTTAATTTTTATTTTCCAATGGGCTATTTCCTAAAGACCACGTTGTGTCCCATAACTTTTTCCAAAACAATATTTAATTATTTTTTTAGATGTTTTGGAAAAATATTTTTGTTACTATTTTTATTTACAACTATGTTGATTTCTTGTGAGTTTGATAAAAATGATGACGAAAAGGATGTACGTGCTATAAATTATTGAACAATTAAAAAAAAAAATCCAAATTGGTTTAAAGTATTAAATATCTACAGACAAACTGTTTTCAATGTTATTAAATAGTACCAGAAGAATTTGACCATAAAAGGAAAACATAGTCCGGGGAAAAAAGTTCACGTGATATTTTGAAGGCCAAAAAAAGCATTCCAAACACATATCTGAGCACCTCTGTTTGTTCAGTACTCAGACCATTTGGCACCTCTGTTTGTTCAGTACTCAGACCATTTGGTACGAAAAGTTAATGCTTATGCCTAGTTAAAAGCATATAATGTCCAAAATATTCAAGATCGGAATGCTGCAAAAAAATGTAGAAGACAAGAATAGGGTACGGAAATAAAACAAAAATAAAATTTCATATAAATTAAAAGTAAAATTTCAAATTATTTGCAGCTTTCTGTTCAAAATTTGTATTTTGATAATGTACGAGGATATGTTGGGATAAGTTTAGGACCGAATAGCTGTCAAAATTTTTTGTTACAGTGCGACCTATAAGTACCGAAAAATATAAGAAAATGTTTGCAAATAAATATATTTTTCTTTCAGAAAAGAGCACAATGGGTTCACATATTTTTAGTCTGATTTGTCGTCATAGAATGCTCTTGAGTGGTACCAAAACGATTACATAATCTTTGTACCAAAACAGGTCGATTCTCTAAATTATCTGGAGCTAACACCAGTGAAGAGATATTGGACTTTTGAGAAAAGGGGATTAAGAAGGAACAAATTGGTGTCCCAAAATATTGAAGTTTCTAAAAGAAGATGGGCAGACTTTTGCAAAAACATGACTAAAACAACTATCAAATGAAAGAGTTACCGGAAAAGGTAAACAAGTTTATAAACAGTAGTTAGAGGAATACAAATTGTATTTTTCTATAATCTGGAGTATATTATCAATTAAACATAAAAAATAATCAAAGCTCAATCATCGATCATATTCAAGTTTTTGAATTTTATATATGTTAAGATTATTTCTATCGCACTCCTTATATAAATGAAGCATTAAAAAAACTTCATTTTTAAGTTTTAACTATAAACTTTTTATACAAATATATTTTTTATAAAATTAGTATGGGAACTTTAATAAAATGTAAACGAATAGTGATTTATTTCAGTACGATATGTATAATGTTGTTCTAAAATCAGTGAATTAAGAAAATTCTAACAAAAATATTAAAAAAAAAAAACAATAATAACTTTAGGTTAATGTTACTTATTAAAGGATTCATATATTTATATCTGGCAGTGTTCCGCCCGCTAAGTTAAAAAAATAATAGAAAAAAAACGAGGCTTAAAATGAGGTAAATATTTATTTCGGCAAGTATCCCAGAAGGAAAATATGTTAGTGCTTCCTCCCAACAGGCCTTTTTAAATGCCTCTGAACAAATTTTAAACACATTCTTTGTGCCTTCTGTAAAAATTTCTTAAAGAATGCATCGACTTTAAAAAAAAAATCCCGTACTAATTCTTGCTTCCATTTCATTAGATGCAAAATAGAAGGTGTCACCCATCTACTAACTTTCTCATTACAAACAGAAAAAATTGTAATTTCAAGACTTGTTTAAAGTGTCGATAAAGAAGGAAGTCCGATAAAGAAGAGTCCTTGCCATTTCGCTTCTTTTTGAAAGGGAAAAGGGAAGGCCTTGCTTCCAATGACATGATTTTTTTGCAAAAAATTACATAACCGAGATGATCAACTTTTTAGAGTCATCTATTACCTCCCTGTCTCGCCAGGAACCTGTGTAACTGGAAAATACCTAAAGGGACAACCAGTCAAATTTTTTAACGCAACGTAGAATGAAGAAATGTAGCGTGAAACATTTTAGGCAACCAGTCAACAAAAGTAAACATAACACATGTTTT
>MINK01175670.1:0-14327 GCA_001735545.1 Phormia regina | reverse complement strand
ATTATGGTGATGGGGGATGTATTATTAATTATAGACCGATTTACATGACATGCACAGTGATTTATACTTATAAAGCTGTTATTTGTGTCGAATATTAAATTGGTAGTAACATTTTCATGAGATTTATGGAGGTTAAAGTGATTTTCGAAAGTGTGGTCTATATGGAAGCTATAGTAAATTATGGATCGATTCCAAAAAATTTTGGAAAAGTTGTTTCGAATATTAACTTCATACTATCATTCGTATGAGATTTTTGGTCGTTAAAGTGATATATGGGAGCTATGTTCAATTATGAACCAATATTGATGACATTTTGCACAAAGATATACAAAACATCCTTTGTAGTGAGTTTTATTGAAATATTGTTACATTCAAAACATTTAAAATCGTTAAAATCCTATTCCGGGAGGACATATTTATGGGGGCCGATCATAACTAATCACAATAAGATTCGTTCTTATGTCAAAATAATTATTTTTGACAAAGTTCATCAAGATATCTTCAAAATTGAGACCTGTGCTTTGTTCACAAAGTTTACATGGACAGACAGACAGCCAGCCAGACGACCAGACGGACGGATAAACGGACATCGTTATATTAACTCAGAAAGTCATTCTGAGTCAAACAGTATACTTTTAGGTGGGAGACCGTCAGCATAAACACATAATAACCCAATCACCTATGGTGGTGTAGGGTATAATGGCTTGACGACAATTTTAATTAGAATTCTTTGATGTTTTTCTTTAGCAACACATATAAAATATTTTCTAGATATGTTTCAACATGTGTCATTGTGTCATGAGTCAATTGAAAAATAGAGATGTAGTGGCTTAATACTGCCTAATAACGAGCACTTACATTGAAGAATTGTTCCATTTAAATGTTTTGCTGACAAAAATTTTCCACATTTACGAAACGTAGCTAAATATTCAGCTTGTAAATATTCATGTTTTTTTTTTTTTTTTAATTTAATTTATTAACCACAATATATATGTCAATTTCCAGTCTCATTTTTTTCTCATAAATTATAACTATCTTTTAAATAACCTTAACAACCCAAAAAAAACAAAAATATATCACAAAATTCCTGTAAAATCTTTAATGCAATGTGACTTGCTCTAACATATTTTCCCAGTAGCCTTATAAAGGACATTGATCATTTTGTCATTGAGAGATATATTGCCATTAGACAGTTTTAATTTACTGCCTACTTTTTGTAGACACTTTTTGTCTATTTGAATGTAGCAACATAGTTTTCTCTGGCTAAGTCCACAGCCAGTTTGTCAGTCAGTCAGCCAGCCAGCCAACCAGTTTTAAAGAGGGGAGATTTGTTGTCTTTTTAATTTAATCATTTATCTACGAAATTTATGTAGGTTTGCTTGTTTATACCATATATTCCTAAAGGCATATTTTGCTACTAATAAAATCTTGTATATAAAACCAACATTTAAACCATAAAAAAGGATTTTTTATTAAACAACAACAACAATTCATTTGACTATTCAAGAGTGTCTTCTTTTAATTTTTATGGATTTTATACGGTTGTTAATTAAATCGTTTTAGACAGATGACCAATAAAATACATCATTAATTATAAGAAACCTAAAAGAAAATATTTTATTAATTTGAATTTTTCTAGGAAAAGAACAAAAAAGTAAAAAAAACAAAAAAGAATTTAACACTCAATGAACATGTGAACAATAAATACGTTTGTATGATGAATATTTATGTTGTGGTTAGATAATAAAATTACTCATACGTAGTGGTGTCTAAAGAAAAAGATTTATGTTAAACAAAATGTATGATTAATATCTTTAATAAAAATTAATCATACGCTAGAATAGCACAAAACATAGTAATTAAAATACACATTAAAATCCTTTTATAAATTAGCAAATGTATAGAACAGATAATGCATGAATAGCCACATTTCTGCAACACTACTCATTATCTTGTGTTCAAAAGATAATATTCTAAGAAAATCTTAATTGTTTATTCAATTGTTTGTGCCCATAAGAAACATATTATTAATTAATTAATAATTTCTTAATTACAAATCAAATTCTTCATAATCATTAAATTGCTTTCTTCATTTAATACAATCAAAACTTTACTTTACAATTATATCTCATTTCATTTTCAGCAAATGAAATCTTTTACATAAATAAATAAAATAAAACGAATTAATCCTAAAGAAATCTTTTAAGGAATGCACTTTTTATGATGATAATTCTTTTGCATTAAAAACTTCACATGAATTATGCGTACCCAAAGTAAATTCTTAAGAAAACCTTTTAAAAATCATTTCTTTTGCCTTTTAGCATTCATAACTCAGTTACTGATACAACTTACAAAATGTGTACTTTATGACTAAAATAACAACAATAATAATGTGTATGATGACGATCATCATCATCTTAAGTAATACTGAAAGATAAGAATGGTGATGGGGACGGTATAATGCTAGCATTATGAAGGCAACATTTCCTTTTTAGCAAACAACAACAGCAGAGACAATAAACGTAGATGTAACACTGAAACATTCAAATGAATTTTAAGGTTTGGAGCATGAATGTGCACTGAAGAGATATGATGATAGAATGGCAGAATACTCAGCATTTATTCATTAATACAGAGCATAATGAGGAACATTTCCTACAAGTTTGGGAAAAGACAATGGAAAACTCTTTGAAACCGACGTTGACGTTTCGAAACTGCATTCAGCTTGCAAAATTGGAATTTTAGATTTTGAAAAGTATCTATCATAACAGTATGAAATTATTATGTGAAATTATTATTCGAAAAGAAAATTTATTAGAAATAAATCAATGTTTAAACTTTATTTAACCAAAAAATTATATTGTTTGTTATTTTTAATATTAAAAAATTAGACCAAGATTTTGCAAAACTGAAATTTTTTGAATTTCATATGAAAATATATTGAAAACTAAAGGATATGTATATATTATTTGAGATCAGATAAGAAACAAAAATTTGGCAAGTGATGAAATTGTTTCTATTTTAGATTTATGTCATTTCGAACACCTACAATTCCGCTCCTAATGTAAATTTTAAATAGGCCATATACCTAAAATTTTACATACTGTAAATTCAACTAGCCGATTAGATGTTATTGGTTTATTTTTTAAAGAAATTTAAATATTCCCCACTGTGCAATGTAGCTATCAGAACCCACTCCTAACATTTCAAAATAGAATCATACTTTAATCTTTTTGCTTTTGAAATTTTGTTTCCAACAGGAATAATACTTGTTCCAATGGGAATTATACCATATGGATCGGAATGTATAGTAGCTTTTGAAAAAAATCATACTTCTTAACATATTTACTTAGATATTACTCTTAGAAATATTCCAAAGAAATATATCTAAACAAGTTTGCAATCCTAAATTGCGTTGTTGTCTCTGTTTGGCGGTACCAAAGCAGAGTTTGTGGACTGTAATTAGACACCAGCAGAATGGAATACGTATTTTCTGTGCGCTACACACTTCTTCAGCATTCGTGGTGTCTTATCCATTTGAGTTTCGTTGAAATCTAAAATATATTGAAGTTATTGAATGGAAGATTTTCATTTTAGCCGAGGTACAGAAGCTGTTTAAATTTGAACGAAAACGCAATGTATAAGACAAACATAATACTAGTAAATTTTGAAGCACCACAATTTACGATTGCAAACTTTTTTCGATATTAAGTAACCAAATCTTTAACAATACATCTTTGTTTCGAAACTTTTACTACTTGTTGCTGTGATATGATAAGTGGTGTTCAGGGTTATTCCAAATTGTGAGTGAAACCCGTTTTTTATTCTTTAATGTTAAAAAATTATCCTTATTGATATCCGGAGTAGAGGTGGCTTATACAGGGAATTACTAGTAGTATCGCACATAGAGTAGAAAACAATATTTTGTGGAGAGCAAGAACTTGGCAGAATTACCTTAAAAGGAAGGCTGATATAATTTTAAATAACTGCTAAGGAACAACGTATGTGACCGAGTAGACTTTAACCTCATTCAATTCACCGTGTCTCTACACATTCACTACCATTGTAACCTTGATCCATGAAGCTGAATGAGAATCTTGGGTCTGGTTGGATTAATTTAATCCCACTATCTTAACTCTAGCTGCCCTTATATAGGTAAAGAACAAACTGTTGGAAATAAATAACGCCAGAAAGAAGGTGGTCTCAGTTTTAAGTTTGGTTTTAAGAATTCTTATTTGGGAAGCTGACCTCCGCATTAATTAGTAGGTCTTACCACTAAGCCACTAGTCTTTTATAGCTGTAAATAATGAATTGATCATATTTTAGATAATTTAAAAAAATAAAAAAAATTATTTGATGATTTTTTCTTAAAAATTTGATTTTAATTGCACCGACTCATGATGTTTTGTAGAATATGTTTATAAAAATCGTTGCTTGGTTGCTTATAACTGATAGAGATAAAATATTTTCCGCAATTCAAACAAAAATTTAAGATTTGTATTGATAAAATTTTATTATTTACGTATTTATTCTTTGCTATTTTTTTCATTAAGCTCTCCTCCTAAACAACTTTGCCATCTTTAATTAGTTAACTGTCACTTTTGACAGCACCAAGGCAGATTACAATATAAATAAAACACATAACAGAATGGAATACATATTTTTTTGTGCCATTATACACATTATCAGCATTCGTGAAATTTTATCCATTAAGGTCCTCCAGTTATATAAACTACAAATCATATAGAGTATTCAGCACCCATTTTTTGTCCCAGGTTAAATATTTATACCCAACACCACCATAGGTGGTTGGAAAACGATGCCCATCCATCTAATTGGCGGAACGGGTAGCTGGTTGTCCATGTATAGCTTGTGAGCAAAACACAGGTCGCAATTTTAAAAATAATTTGATGAAATTTTGGCCATTCTCCTTGTCCCCATACAAATGTCCTTTTGAAAGAATGTTTTAATTGTCACAAATACCTTAAAAATATGAAATTTAATATAAATAAGAATGCAAATCCGTGTGACAAATTTCGAGAAGATAGGTACATTATTACAGATAGCTCCCATATAAGACCCGATTTCGGGAATCACTCAAAAGCTCATAAATACTTGTGAATCTCAAGATCGACATAATATTTTGTATTAGAATTTATTATTTTACACTTAACACAAATATAGATCCATAATTGGCCTCTTCCCAAATTTTGGTACAAAGGGGCATTGGTGTAGGGTAGCATATAGGCGGGTTTGTCCAACTATACCAAAGCAAAGTTTTATAAGCCCTGAAATAGAATACTACTTTGTAACACTGTTTAGTTACTACCAAAAATTTGTATGCGCATTTGCCAGTGACTCACAGCAATCGTTACTTACTTATATATAGGTAGAGCTTCTGTCTATTATGCCTTTAAATTTAAATATATGAAGAGTAATTAATGATTGTCTCATAAATATTTAATACAATATAAAGTAGCGTAAAATTAGGGCCATCGACATGGTTTTTTAAACTGTTTTTTCAGTCAATGTGCTGTTGGTTTTTTTCAAAATATTTTTTTAAATGTCGAATAGACCGGGTTTGAATAGAAATTTGGAAGTTATTTTTTAAATATTTGTATAGAATGATTTTTTATATTTCAAAAATATAGTTTGATATTAATTCAGCTAGATTTAACAAATAAATTGGTAATAATTAATAATTTTGGAACTAATCAAGATAATTGGAACAATTAAAATTAAATTCACACTTATAAAGTTTGTCTTGCCGGCCTTCGGCTGGGCTTAAGGACCTTCTTATCTAGTTATATTTTATACAAAATTTTAATTTTCTACCCAAGGAGTAAGTTAAAATGGTCTTGTTATATATTATTAAAAATGTATTTTTACAAAGACAGCCAGATAAATATATTAAAAGGGCGAAAAAAGTACATCACTATAATCTCAAGTAAAAGTACTCTTGAATCAGTATCAAAATTATTTTAAAATCAATATTTCCAGTGATCTTGATTTATGCCATATTTTTACATCCTATTTAAATTTGTTTAACTAAATTTCTTCGTTTTTTTTTTTTTTTTTAATGTATTTAAAACGTTTCAACTACAAACGGTACTAATTAACATTCCAAAAGAATTGTATTTATTAATTTTTAACTTGAATAGTGTAATATTTATATATTGATTTTTCTTTTTATGAAATGTTTTTTATGACAAACAAAAATAATTCAATTCTATAAGTTATATACCCAAAAACGAAGCTATAACTTTTGTCGTCAAATCTTTTATCACATCATTCTTCACTTGCTCCAAATATCTGGTACTGCTACTAAAACCCCTCAAAATTGTACACAATGCATGAACGTTTGTCCACAAATTCTACTTGGTACGAAGAGATCAGTATTGAAATTAACCTTTATATAAATTAAAAGTAAAATATATTTTCCCTTTGATATTTAAAAAT
Source organism: Phormia regina (assembly GCA_001735545.1). NCBI lineage: Eukaryota > Metazoa > Arthropoda > Insecta > Diptera > Calliphoridae > Phormia > Phormia regina. The sequence continues at coordinate 7,868 of MINK01175670.1, read as the reverse complement.
TTCTTTCTATAGAAAATCGCATTTTCTTCTTCACATTTCATTTTCCATTTAAAAAACATTATTTTTTCTTGTACAAAATCGCTTGGGATCTGTGTATCTCAATAAATAAATAAAAGTATTCATAAGTCTATTTAAATAACAATCACATACATATTCATTCTCAATTATGAATCGATTAAGTGTCAAAAAATGAAATGGACAATATGTAGGAAACCATGTTTGTGAGTTTATCACCAAAAACAAAAATGCTTTTAAAAGTATTCATTTTAGAAAAAGTTTTTTACATTAAACAAAAGAATTATCTAAAATATTAAGTTCTTGAAAGGAATTTATTATTTCAAAACTCTGTATATTACTGCCTGCTGTTTTTGTATGGACATTGTACAAATTATGATTGCAGATTAAATGTCTGAATGAAATAAAGATAGAGTCTATACAATCACTAACAATATCACAAATGACGGTAACACCATTGCTACAACAACTGCTACTACTACTACTACTAAAAGTAACAACAATTTCATGTGTGTAGCATAAACATATACAGATACATATATATAAAATGGTAATGGTCAATATGCACATATACATTCATATGTATATATTTACTATTTCTATACATGTATATGTAATATGTTGCATAGTACTTTGTTATATGCAAATTTTGTACTAGATTCTAAAAGATTGTTGCAGTTGTTGTTAACTATACTCGTGATAATATTTATTGACAGTTGCATTTACAATTTTGTTATTATGTATGAAAAGTTCTATTATGAATACACACACTAAATAAAAGTTCACACATACTAACATGCATATGTATGTACTTACGCGCATATGTATATAAGTACATCATGACAAATATTCACATTTGTATAGAACTCAACTTAAATGGTTTTAGAAAGGTGTTGAAATGGTAAAAAAGAAAATAATATAAACATTTTTATTTATTTTTTTTTTTTTTTTCGTATGTATATGTGTATAACTACATGTATGTCCATGTGCATTCAAAAAGCTCTTCAAATTTGTGTACAATATTGCGTTGAAAAGTATTGGAGAAAAATTACCAAAAGTAATCTGAACACTTGTTACTTTCAAAGACTTAAATGTAAGCCTGTGCATTTATATATGTAGTTAGTTGTATGACTGACTGACCGTCTGTCAATTTAGTATGATTCCATACATCTAACAATCTATAGAAACATTTGTCGTAACCAATATATATTCAGATATTTTTGTCAGTGACTACATCCTTTTACGATTATATGAGTAAAATTAAAGTAGATGTTAGAAAAAATTATTCCTAATAGGAAATATTTTAAAATTTTTTGGAATAATTTAATTGGCTAAAATAAAAAACTGATGGCTTTTAAAATATATATTATTAATTTATTTCATTATAACTTTTTTTTTTTTTTTTTTTTTTTTCAGTTCAATATGTTTTTAATTGAAACTAAATCTTGTGAAATGTACGGTATTAATTTATTATTGTCTTTATATTTATTCTTTATTTTTTTAGTCTTAAAGGAATTTTATTTATAGACTCAACTTTTTAATAGAAATTTAATTTCATCTTAATTTTTTCTTCATATTAAGCAAATAATTTTATGAATTAACTCTACTTAAAGATATTTAATTATTAAAAGTGTGAAGCAAAAGTATATTTTTTGTAAGAAATTATAAGGACTTTCTATGTGCAAAATTTTCCTACAAATTATGAGTAATATTTTGGTGAGCTTTAACAAATTTCCGTACCCGAGATTACCTCCCCTGCACCTGCAAAAATCCTTTCATTCTCTACCTCAGGACTGTCCATGTAAAAATATTTCTAAAAAAATCGTTTTTGGGATCACTTTGCAAAGAATTATTTACAATTTAAAAATATTCATTTTTAGATCTCAAATAAGAGTCATTTCTCTCAGGATCAATTTAATTTTTTTTTAATATTTCTCACATACTCTCCAATATACATACATATGTATTTTATGACAAATATAAAACAGTGTTTCAGTCTACTTTATTATTAACAAATAAATTTTCTATCGGGTCTACTATTCGTACTCTGCCATAAATATAAAAGTATTGCTGCCAGTCAACTAGTGTCAATTTATATCCGATTTAACTGCAATTTGCATTTTGTGATGACTATTTTTTTTTCTNTTGCATTTGATTGAACGAAACACGTGTGTGTGTGTGTGTCTGCGAATGNAAAAAGTCCAATAACATCGAATTACAAATGAGAACACTGTAAGAAATTTGCAAAAAATTTTTTAAAGTGAAGTNAGACTAGTATATTGACAATAAAATAAAATAATTTCCTTATTGTCTGCGTTTGGCAGTAGGGAGCAGAGTTTGTGGACTATAACCAGATACCATCAGAATGGAATACGTATACTGCTACACACTTCATCAGCATTCGGTTTTGTTTCAACAGACATGGTGTCCGAATGAGGCAAGTTAAAGAGAAATTGAACCTCGAAAACCCATTAAGAAATTTACAATTGTACATTCCCTTGTTGTCTGTGATTGGTGGTACAAAAGCAGAGTTTCTGGACTCTAATTAGATACCAACATACTGTAATGCATTTTTGTATGCTGTTACATACTTCATCTGTCTTATCAATTTCGGTTTCGTTAAAACCTTAACACTAACTATAACCATTAATTTACAATCTATAATAATAAATTTTTGAATTATGCATTATTGTAGAAAATTATTTTCATATAAATAGAGTGATTCAATACCAAAAATGGACAAAAAGCTAAAATTTAAAATTTAGGATTTGATAACTTCGATTACAATGAAATGTGTTTCAGATATTAAGTATTCGAAATGTTATTCATATCACAATTTTTCTGAGCATAGAATCCTAATGGTCCAAAAATATGACTTTTGAAAAATAAGAAAGCGATTGAATTTTTTCCAAAAGTAATCACACTTTATTGCTCATAACTCCTAAAATATATAATGTACAATTAATATTTTTATTTCATTTAATAGAAAAACACATTGACTCTAAAAGAACAAATAAAACATTTATATAATTGCAAAATTCAAAGGTCAAAAGTAATAAAATAAATATTAAAATGTTATATCTTAAAAAAGCGGTATTTTAAACTTCTCAAAAAAAATACATAACTCCTGAAGCAAATGAGTGTCCAACATGAAATTTTGTACAAGCGTGAAGTAAAATTTCATTAATAATATATAATTTTTTTTTTTTAACATTTTCAGAATATTTTCTTCAAAGATATAATGGTTTATTTCTTCTAAGTCTTATTTTGAACTAAAGTCACTGACTATATATCATTTTTAAGGAATTGTCCTTGTTTTTAAAACTTCACTAAAATTAACTTTTTTTCTATATCTTAGGAGTTATTAATAATTCTATTTTATTTATGTCCATAATGATAATAAATAATTTATTTATCTTCATCATTATGAAGATAATAACTTTATCCATAATATGCAGCAACAAATAAAAATAGATCATATATATTGAAGAAGTTTTTAAAAGTTAAATAGGTATTCATTTGTAAAGTTTTTAGCATGGGTTTGAAATTTCAAGCTTTCGAAAACACTTCAAATGGTTTATACTTGTAATGAATTGCATTGAAAATGGAGATGTTAATCACATTGCGGACCGTTTTGAATTACTCAGATATATGAAAAGAAAAAAATAAATAACAAGTGAAAAATAAAAATAAATCGTATCAGAACTTATTATTATTCTTTGCTGCTAATTTTCAATTTAATTTACAATCCCTGTATTACATGGAAAGTTAGTTTTTTCCTTTAACAAATACAAAAAAATTATACTTACTAAGACACAGATCAGTAGTTACTAATTACGATTTCTTATTAATTCTCTCAGTGTTTATTACCAATTTGTGATTTTTTCATTTGATATTTGAACATTCAATATGAAGAGGATATACATAAATGCACAACTCCTACACAACAACATGCTACGTTCATCATATAATGTTACTCTCATTAGATACTACTAAACTTACCTGTATAGGTTTTGGTCTTTGTGTCTGTATAGAGCGGTGTCCCAACATCCTTTTGTACTATTTATACTTTGCTTGTTGTTTTACATCATTATAGTCTTCATTATTTTCATTATGTAAACTTCTAATTGTCATCATTACTTTTGTCTAGATTCCCATGGCATTTGGTTGAGCTTGTGTTTACTTTATTTACTGATTTTACACCATATCTCCAACAATACCCCCTGTTTTTCATCCTTCTTAGTTGCTATTTTTCAATGTTGTTTATAATTTTTGCTGGACTTTCATAGGAAGGATGTTAAATATGTTTGAGTCAATTTCTGAAAATATCTACCCACTGCCATAAATATTTATTGTTAAAACAGAAAAATGTAAAACGAAAAAAACAAAAAAAGTGCAAAACACATCATCAAATTGCTGTTCATTCATATTGAGTCCTTAGTTGTACTTGATGAGGGTGTGTATGTGTGTGAGATTGCAGCTATAGTGGTGTGTGTTTCATTACACTGTAACCATATACTAATATGATTTATTATGAGCTTTTTATTTTAGTTGTAGTCTGTTGCTAATGAATGGCACTAGTCTAATCATTGCATTCATCATTATTATGGATTGATTACATTTTAGTTAAATATTGTTTTAAGCAGAGTATGCGATGCTTTTATTACATAGATTTTAATTGTTGATTAAAGATAATAGGTTTTCTTTTTTAAAACTGTTTTTGATATGTATTCATATAAAATGTTTATGGTAAAATTTTGTCAAGTCCTCACTTTTTGTTTGCAAAATTTATTATGCCTTTTCCACCTTTTGGTAAAGGTACTAGATATAGCACTAATTTTGTTATAACATTTGCTCTCTAAAACTTAAAAAACAAATATTTTTTTTAAGCACTTCTTTCTTTCATTATGTTTATAAAAGCTTCCTGTCTATCTCAACTTTTATGCCATTTCAAAGAGGAAAGAACATTTTTACTCACAAAGTAAAAAGCAAATTATTTTACATAAAAAGTTTTACTTTTTTAAAGTTTCACAGGATAACACAAAAGCTAAAACTACCTCCTTTTTTACCTTTGTCGTAATTTGTTTAACAAATAAATTGCATCTCTAACCAGCCATGCAATAAAAAACAATTTGTATTAAAGAGAAAGAAATAAACATAAGAGATCCAAATAGCAAAAAAAAAAACAACAAATTATTGCATGAAATTAGATAGAAATCATTAAAAATGAATTTAAAACTTAGTAAGGTTTTCTGTAAAATTTTAAACAATACTAAACTATATGAAGACAGACGGACAGACATACATTATAAAAGTTAAATTTCAACAGAGAGAGACGGGTGAGCGAAGCATATTTGAAAGCGGGCGGCGCTGGAGGAGGAGAGGCGCGGTTTTTCCTAAGATTAGAGGAGTACAACTTGAAAAAAGTTACTTTGATGTTAAATAGAAAATAAAGTTATAAAAAATGTATGTAAATATTTTAAGGCCATTAAAGCTTCCCAGATAATTAGATCTCAGCATCCAAGATTAGTCTTCATGTGTTCGACGGTCGATATCTTGTCTCTTGAAGTGTCTTGGTTTGGTTTTTAGTAATGACAGGCCGAAGTTATCCAATTATAAATTTTTAGCATTATTTAATAGAACGCATTATTTTGGTGGTTCAAGACTTTTTCTGTGTATGTTATTATCTATAAATTTTGTCGATATCTGATGGCATAAATTTTGCGTACTTCTTGTGATATTGGCAGGATCAAATGCTTATTATGTCAAGGCGTGTTGCTGATAGCAATTCCCCCGCTTTTGAAGTTTTCAAAACTACGATTGCATTCGTATGAGTTTTGTTGGTGGAAAATTTAACAACATACGAAACTTTAAAAAATGTTAACGTGTCGTTAATAAATATTTCTTGACTCCCTTGACGTCTCTTCTTTGTTTCGAAATTGTTTAACAATTCTGTGTTCTTAATGCACTATACTCTTTAAGGATCGAGTCTTGGCAATATTTATGTAAATTTTTCAAAGTCTGTCTGATGTTTATTAAATTCAAAAAAAATTCATGCGTTTCTTTGTGTTATCTATTAGTCGTTATGCTTCTCTGCAACTTCATATTTAATACTTCGCGTTCACAGTTATTGAATTGACCTTTAATCTCTATCTGTTAAATTGACCTTTAATCCCTATATATTTGTAAAACAGACATAAACTTAAGTTTATTGTAGGCGATTAGATCAGTTGATACTTACGTTACCTTTCACATTCGCTTGCGAGGAAATTTGATGTCGCCCATGTAATACTTTTCCATTTTCGTTCATGATTTTCATTCCGTTGCGGCTTGTTGTGAAATCCATTCCCTTGTTATTATCGCCCACTGAGGCATTGCTGCCAGCAAGAAGAGGGAAGACTGTGACAGAAATATATTTTTTTTTTTTTGCTTACGCTCTATGACTTAAGGTGGAGCGAAGGTTTGTCGAAATCGTGAAGCGCCGGATTTCAAAGGCTAATTGTAAATTATATATATTACAAGATCTTATATAAAAAGTCATAATATAATCACCAGGGAAACCAAAATATACAATGCATGTTTTTTGACGTCAAATGAAGCCATTGATAAAATATTTATCCGTTTCATAACAAATAAACCTTTTTGGCATATATTTCTTAGTGCATATTTTACCTTAAAAGGCATATTTTTGCCTTGGTAATTTTCGGACCATATTTATAGCATAATTTATAATTAGGTCATATTTAACTTTTTTAGAGGATGTTTTGACATTTTAAAAATAATTTGTTACATTATGAATTTTTTTAAATTCAATTTTATAAAAAAAAAGAAAATAAAAGAAATAATAATTAATTTTAAAATTAATTTTAATGGATACAATTTTATCATTGAGAAGCATGTCTTGTAGCAACAAGATTGAAGATTGTGATTGAAGTTTATGTTGTAAAAACAATATTTTTAAATTAAAGCATATTGAGCCCTAATCGCGAAAATATCGTAAGTGCAGTAAACAAATTTACAAGACAAACATTTTTGTGATTGTTTTCATGTATGAAAAATGTCGGTTAAAATAAAATTGATTTTGCTATAAATCTGAAATGACTACGTCGATGAAATTTTGAGAGATGCTCTTAATTATAGATTTTCATCAAAACACGAATTTCGGCAGTCAGGGATCAATATTAAAATTTTGAGAAATAACTATAAAAAATTTGTTGTTTTTTTAATGACACTTTTAGAGCATATTGTGGTTTCCATAATAATCATTTTATTATTTTCAATACGGACTGTGAACTGAATTTATGCAGTTGACAGGACTTTAGAAAAAAAGAAGCTAGATTGGTCAGATAAGTCACAAAATGCTAAATGTCCAAATAAATAAAGCCAAAAAAAAGCTAACATATGTATTAGTTCTCCTTAGCTTTTGGTTTTTCTTGAAGATATATTAGAGAATTTAAAAATTTAACATAAATAATCCCTATGGAGAATAAAGTTTTTCAATAGATATTTTTTTACGAATTTTGTGTATTAATTCGCACAAAATATCTAAATGCTTAAATTTGTGATTTTTTAAATTAAATTTGCAAAATTTTAGAATCAAAAAAGGCTAGGGAAAAAGCTAGAAGCTAAAAAAAGTCTAAACTGGCAACACTATACATAAAGTTGAATTTATCCGATAGATTCACTTTTGGCACTGAGTGTTATCATTTTCGAAACATATTAGGACTTTTTATGTCTACATGAGTTTAAGGATGTAGCTTAAATGCCAAAATAAAAATATTATAAAAGAAAAAAATCTACAGCATAAGATATCTCAGGCAATTCGGAATTTTCGAAAAAAATCTTTAGAAGTT
>MINK01175669.1:205-15545 GCA_001735545.1 Phormia regina | reverse complement strand
AATACATGTGAATCTTAATATCGACGTAATATTCTGCAATAGTATGTTTTTATTTTCCATTTAATACAAGTATAGGTCCATAATTGGCTCCTTCCCGAATTTTGGCAATGGTGTAGGGTCATAATATGGTCGGTCTTGACCGACTATACCTTCTTTTCCCGTTTATTACGAATTTATTAGAACAGCGTTGGAACTTTCTAAAACTGTTATTATTACTCTAGTTTACTTTGGAATTTTATTGAAATTCTTTTCTTTTTAAATTGATCCCATAAGAGTATCCTGTTGTATCGGCATATTATTATTATTATTATTATTATTATTAGTTTTGTGGACTAATACCTATATCTATTGTTTTTTTAGATAACTACAAAACTAACACCTTTACGTTTCGGATTTATGTTTTAAAAACCTAATATAATCTCATATTGTTATTTTTTGGAGCATTTAAACTTAAATTGTTAATACAATTAATAAAAAATAATTTTGCAAATTTAATACTAAATTTAATTGATGTTAAAAACTATTTATTATTTTATAGCGTAAAAAATAAATATACATATATTTTTGTATGAAATTTAGCATGTAATATTTTTGTAAATTTTATTTAATTCAATAAAGCAAATAGTTATGTGGGTAAGTATTCATATGTTATATCGTCACCGAAAACGCATAACAACATAACATAACTTTTCATAACTTTACGGTAGACACAAAAAACTTTATAAAATCAAAACATAATGTGCCATAAACAAGATTTTCGGCTTATTATAACCTTAAATATAGCCTTATATATTGATATTGAATATTTTTGAAGTTATATGGTTTAAGTTTTTCAAGATTTTAATTTTGTGAAGTCAAAAGAACGAAACATCAATACAAATTTTAGTAAAAATTGCAAAAAAAAAAAAAAGATTTCTTATAACTTTTACTCCAAAATTTTAATAGCTATTATTTATTTTTATTTTTTTATTAATTTGCAATCTAAATTTGTAAAAAGAAAATCATTACATTAATTAATATGGCAAATATGATTGCTCGTTTTGTATACAATGTTTCTTTTCGAACGCAAATCTCTGAATATTTGAAAAAATTTTTGGGTTGTTCTTTTAGGAATTTTATTTCATATTATAATATGTTAATGTTTTTTAAAGTTATTAAATCTGGGTGTCCAGTACAGCTTCGATCTGAGTTCACCTTTTCGCATTCTTCTAGAAATCCGCAAGTTATTATTCCAAGAATTAGGCCTCTGTTTTTGAGCGATCATTGCCTGTTAGAATTGTCCGTTGTTGGAAATTTTTGCCACTTGAGCTTCGTTTAGTCGAATAATGCATTTTGTTTGAAACTTATGAGATATTTCGCTTTGCTGAATGATTTGCAATTCTGATTTTTTCACATTTATACTAGTTATGGGAATATGTAACTTTATGCTTTTTTATTTTATTGGAGCCGTTTGAATTGCAGTAATGAATATGAATGGAATTGATTTTAATAGTTTTTAATTTAATATTTCTTTATTCAGGAATAAATCTTTGTAATATATGTATATTTATTGGCCTAAGAAGGCTTTTTTATATTACTGTGTATTGAAATAAATAAATAAATATTATTTTGGCTACAAGTCTGAATATTTGTGATTAAAAGTAGTTTCAAAAATAAATAATATTTCATCAAAAAACGCACATTTGAAAATATTGATGTTAAGTTGTTTTGCATTTTCGGTAACAATGTAAAATTAAAACTAAAATAGAGGAATTTGCAAATTCTTACAAAACATAATATGACTTTTGCTTTTATTTTTTTGTATAAACAATGCAAACAATTTATAGTAAAGTATGTATATTTGAAAGTGATATCATAATCAAACTTTATGGGAACCAGAGTATAAGATTTGTCTTATCTTGCTAGACATACATCAGTTTAAATTTTTTTTTATAAAATTCATGGAATGGACAATATATATTTACGGTCTATTTCTCAATTTGTTTAAAAGACAACAGTAGAATTTTAAACATTTTGGTATGGTATGGAAAATACATTTTGTCGAAATAAATTGGAAAACATGCAGTTAATATTGCACATAGTCATTAATATACATATGTATAACTTTTCTAAGCTTCTACGAAAAAAAAAAACAACATAAGAGGTATAACGAAAACTTAGTGAATAAATTTAAATGATAAATATATTTTATTACTAAAAAATAAAATCAATCCGGATTTTGATAAAACCTGAGATTATTTTTATCCAGTCGTTCCACCAACTTTTTTGTTTAATTTCAAGAATAATGACTATTTTATGCCCTTGGTTATTACCATAAAAAAAAGTTTTTTAGTCCAACATTAATTTTATTTCTGCTTTTATTTTATCAATAATTTATGTAAATATTTCAATTTCTACAGACTACAACGAGATTTGTTTTCTTTTTATTGGTTTATTGGTCTTATTATATACATAGAATAAAAATAATAACTAAATATGCTTTAAATTATTTTCATTCATTTCAAATCCAAACAATTATTTAAATAAGTTTTTTATTAATTAAAAATAAACAATTTGTAAGGAATATAAATATAAAAATTATAATCAAAATAAAAAAACAATACATAATAATGGCGAAATTGGGGCAAGGTTAAACTGAATAAAACATGGAATGAAAAGTTATTTAATACATTAATTGAGGAAACAAACAGAAAAAACCCACTTATAGACTACAGGCTTCCAATTTAATGAACTTTGACAAACCTTCAATAATTAAGACATTGAATGTATATAAAATGCTTATTACTATGTAGATGAGATTTTCGATATCGATTTAAAATATTTAAAAATAAAAAAAAAATACTATAAATACACAAATTAAAATATAAGGATATGCCGGAGAAGAAATTTAAAAAGAAGGAAAAAATATATTTTTGTGTATTTATTTATACACGACAGCCGCAATCCGGTTTATTAATACTTCGTTGTCGTGTTTGCTGTAAATTTCTTAAAGCTGCTCCACCATATTGTATACCACTACCTATACGTTCCGGATCAAGTTCCCCAGTCTCTATTTTAGCCAGAATTGTTTTTGAACATTTCAGAAATGCTTCTTCTACATTTTCGCCAGTTTTTGCACTTGTTTCCAGAAATATTAATTCTATTAATAATTAAATGTAATTTATTTAGATTAAATGCATGTCAAGTTTAATTCTATAAATACTAACCATTTTCTTGGGCGAATGTACTGGCCTCCAAAAACGTAACATCTCTGGCTTCTTCCAAATCTTTTTTATTCCCAACTAAGAGTATTACAATGTTCGGACTTGCCAATGTTCGGGCATCATTCAACCAATTTGTTAAAGCATTAAATGAATCACGCGATGTTGTGTCATAAACCAATAAAGCTCCAGCTGCTCCACGATAATACGAACGAGTAACTGAACGAAAACGTTCCTGACCTGCAGTATCCCAAATTTGTAATTTTACCGATTTACCACCGACATTAACAATACGAGATCCAAATTCTACTCCAATAGTATGAGAGCTGTCATCTTTAACTGAAGAGAAAATTAAAATGGAAAAGTCTTAGTAGATACCGTTATATATATATAAAACAGTAACGTTACTGACTGATTCATCATAGCTCAGCCCAAACGGCTGAAGCTAGAAAGATGAAATTCGAATGTTTAGGGGGTAAAAACGGGTAAAATCGATAACCTTATAACTCGCAAACTAACAGTGATACAAAAAAAGTTGAACAGTTATCGTTATTCATTTAAAAAATAATTGGGCAGGTGTCTGGTACCTATTTTTGGTACTTTTTCCATAAAACATTTATTTATTTATTTGTTTGTTTATTTGTAATACAAAAAGCCTACAAGGCCAATAGCGTATTAACAGATTTCAATTATTAATCTAATATTATATAATATATATAATTAGAATAAAATATACATATATTTTTAAAATTTAAAGATAAATGAGAAATGGAAATTATTAAATTGTAATAAATTGTGCACCCCTAAAAAAATGGCCTGACATGTAATTTGTAGTAAAAGATGGCATCAGTGATAACTTTGATTTTATTAATATTTTTATTATTATCCCTTTATTTTTATAATTGTAGGAAATAATATTACCTGCATAAAAATTGTATTTTTTTTTTTTTTTTATTGAATGAGCATAATTTACAATCTTCTTAGTATGAGTATATATTGTAAACTCTTTAAATTTATTTCTTTTTCTTTAATAATTATGAGTATAAAATATTTCAATATATATTGAAACAGCAAGGCTGTGAAATATAAAAAGTTAAAGATTTTCTATACAATCTGTTAAAAGGTTTTCAGAGAAATGTGTGTATATACATATATACACATATATATATAAGCATAAATTATTCTGTTAAAGGGTTTTATAATATTATGTTAGGATATATATTGTTAGATTAATGTCAATGAACATTATATTCCTCTCTTCCCTGTTATTTATGTTTAACAGTTCTATCATGAATTCAAGTATAAAATTTTAAATTTGGAAAATGTTAAGTATCAATTGTCAAAGTAAGAAAATAGCTCAAAAGTCGTTTTCGAAATAATTTACAAGAAATAGAAAAAATACGTAAGTTATTAGGTAAATTGTTCCAGTATCGTGCAGTCCGTACTAGAAACGAACGCTCAAAAATACAACATGTTATATGAGGCATAATAACCTGAGTATTCCTTGTGGATCTTGAAAATTCATATCTTGCACAAAGATAATTAGGTATACCATATTTAATAATTTTATACATGAATATTAAGTTACGTAGCTGAGGATATTGCTTGAAATGACAGCCAAGGAAATTAAGAACAGCATTAGATATATGATCCCTGTGTCCTATTTTATAAACAAACCGAACAACTCTATTTATAACACGGTTGACTCTTTTCATAAGGTATAAATTTGTACCAGAATAAGCTTCAATACAATAGTTTATATGAGGCATTAACAGAGCATGAGCTAATAAATATCTAACATGATTTGGTAGAAATAAACCGCAATGATAAAGCTTTCTGAGTCCAAATGTTACACGCGATGAGATGGTATCAATATGTTTATCGAATTTGAGAAATTGATCTATTATTACTCCTAGACATTTAATGGAATCAACAAAATCTATTTTCATATTACAAATTATTATCTCCGGATATGTAATATTTTGATGGGTAGAGCGAAACATAATTGCCTTAGTTTTGTCAGCATTTATCAACAAAGAATTACACATTGTCCAGTCAAATAGTTTGTTAAGTGTATAATTAATAACTGCCTCTAAAACATCTGGAGAGTCTCTAGGGCTGCCAAACATTAATTGGATATCATCAGCAAAAATAAATGGTTGAACTAACTGTCGGTCTAAGCTTTCTACACAATCGTCTAGGTATAAGAGAAACAAGATAGGACCTAAGATGGAACCCTGTGGTACTCCAAAAGCTATATCAATAATGTCTGAGTTAACTCCGTTTAAACTTATAAATTGTGATCTTCCACGTAAATATGAATATAGGAGTCGACATGCCATCACTGAGAAATTAAATCTTTNNNNAGAAAATGATCTACATCATAGCGGACGCAGATGTCGACACTGTGCCGAATCACTCTTTTGAGAACATAATATCAATCGTTTACCCTTCAACTTTTCTCAGAAGATAAGCGCCTGAATAAGACATGTATCTCTAGACCGATCAAAAGCGCTTAGAAAGCCGTCAAGGGAAAAAACATACAGCGGAGGTAACAAAAGTCCTAACAACAATAATGACGATTTAAATTAAATAATCGTTCATGACACACCCTATGACAGTCATTCCTCGATTTACTATACAAAGGAAAAAGCAGCTCCAGCCACATATTTACATTTGCTATTCACACATTTCTGTCTTCCACGTAAATATGAATATAGGAGTCGACATGCCATCACTGAGAAATTAAATCTTTACCTTAATTTTCGAATAAGAATAACATGATCTAGACGATCAAAAGCCTTAGAAAGGTCAAGGGAAAGGAATCGTAACACAATTACGATTTAAATTAAAATGTTCCCTAATAGTTTCCGTTATACCAAGAAGCATTCCAGCATTTCATTTCATTCCACATTTTTTTATATTTATTGAAATGTTCATATGAGGATTTTAATAATGGGTCCTACTACAATTTAGAAATTTATTAAAATACAATTTTAGATACTTCGATGAGTGAAAAAAGTACCAAAAAAGGGGAAAGGCGGGAAAATACATTTTAATCAAAAATTTGAAATTTATTTGTTGTTTTCCATATATTTTGACGAGACAAATTTTCCGTTTGTCTTATAAAAACAGGGGATTAATAATGAATTTTCAATTATATTAAATATAGAAACATAAGATTATGTACATGTAGTCCTATGTGGATGAGAATTCACAAGAATGGAATTTGTGGTACTTAAAGATATATGGTCCTATAAGTAAGAATTCAAGAGGAGGGACTTTTTGGTACTTTTTGTTCTTCTAATGGTATCTTCTGATTTTTTTGCAATATTTAACCTAGAAACATGAAATTAAATACGCATGGTCCAAAGTTGGAAAGAATTCACAAACGGGACTTTTTGGTAATTTTTCGTTCTTCTAATGGTACTTTTTGAGTTTTTTATAATTATGAACCTAGAAAGAGGAACCTATAAAATGATATTTTATGGTACCTTTTTGTTCTGATGGCAACTTTTTTAATTTTCAATAATTTTTAATTTAGAGACATGGTCCTAAGTTAATGAAAATCCTTTAGAGGACATTGTGGTACTTCTTCGTTCATTTGATGGTTTATTATATTTTTAAAGAATTTTGAAGTCAGTGATTCCATATCAAAACGGATTCCATGACATGTTGAAATATCCTTTACTGTAGAAGAATTTTTCATAAAGAAATTAATTTTAATTATTATTCAATAAAACCCGCGCAACGATGGGTCCGTCAGCTCGTACAATATAATTGGTACGCACTAGATTTGTCATACATATTTTTTAATAAAGCAATCCAGCAAAAAAAGACCAAAAGCTTCCAGAAAAGAATATTTAAGAACTTCAAAATTGAAACAAAGTAAATATTTTTAACAATTTTGGAAGTTTTTATAATAACCACCAAAAAAGTGAAAAAATCTTTGTTAATAAATTAAGAACAAAATATAATTCAGCAATCTATTATGTGTAAATGAACAAAATAAAGGTTCATAAAACGTTCCCAGAATGGAATTTATTTTATTTAAATTAACACAAACTAAAAAATACAATGCATTAAAAAATATTGTGCAAATAATCTTACATGAAATTTTAGACAGTTTTGACTGTATATGTATTTTTTGTATCAGATAAATTAATTCTTTGAAATATTTTTTATTTTTTTTTTTGTGGACCATTTTACATAAATTGATTGTTTTGATCTTATACCATTTGAATTATTTTATTATACTATTCATTTCATATTTTTATTATAATTATTAATCGTATATGGCCAATTTATATTGCATGAGCTCGATTATATAAATAAATAAAAATTCACCATACAATTGTCAAAAAACTAAGAATGATGTTAATTGATTTTTGGCTTTAGGTTTTCCTATGGTATTTATAGAAATGCGCTATAAACATAGAAAAAAATCTTCAGAAATACTTAAAATTCGTTGGGCCTCTAATAACACATGCTTATATCTATAGAAATATCGGGGAAACTCTACACATTGAGGTGTTCGATCGGTGTTCGATTGATTTTTTTCTAAAAATTATATTTTAGGAATTTTAGTTCATAAAAAATATTTTATTTATTTATTTATTTATTTATTTATTTATTTATTTATTTATTTATTCATTCAATACATAGAAAGCCTATAAGGCNNTTGATTAATATTCATGTCATTTAAAATAATTAAAAATATGTACATAGTTTATGAAATGTATAATTTACTTTACAAAAAATATAATTAGATAGCTTAAAACTACAACTACACAAACATTACAATATATTTGCCAAAATGTATAGACCGATTCTAATTTGATGCTAGAGATATATAATATAAATAATATTAATTATTTACACAAACATTTAAATATTTTTCCCTTCATATAGATATTCACCATTATCGAAAATGCAAAACCATATAACATTACTTTTTATAACTGTACAGGAAACATAAACATATTTATAAAATCAAAACAAACTGTCCTCCAAACAATATTCTTTGGCTATTGCATTCTTAAATATCGACAAATTCTGAAGCAAAAAAACAACGTAACATTAAGAGTAATTTTTGCAGGTAACATATCTGATCATTTTTAATCCAAAATTTTAACAGCTATTATTATATTTCTAATAATTTACAATCTAAATTTGTGATGTAACGTTATTTTGTCTTAAGAAAATCATTACATTTGTTAATATAATCGTTATATTCTGAGCCACAAATCTGGAAATTTGTGATCACACGTAGTTAGGAAAAATAAACTATATTTCATCATTATTTGAGTGATTCCATGTTAAAACGGATAGCAATTGGATTTTACATCTCCGATTTCAATGAAATTCGCTTTGCAAGAGCTTCGAAAACATGAAATATCATACCCATTTTTCTTTTTGGTCCGGAAATATGACGGTTTAAAAAACTAAAAATTTTTACAAATGAATATCTATTTAACTTCTAATAACTTCTTTAATATACAGGGTAGATCTTTAGTTGTTGCTGCATATTATAGACAAAGATATTACCTTCATAACGATATGTACATAGTTTTTTACATCAAAAGTACAAAGGTCAAAGTTGGAGATAAAAAAAATTAAAACTATTATATCTCAAAATCCGGTATTTTTTTAAAAATTCTTAAAAAATTAGCTATTGTTGACATAACTTTTCTCTATAAGGATATAAAATTTTAAGTTGGTCCTTTATCTAGTTTAGGAGTTATGGACAAGTATAAAATCTAATTATTATAGAAAATAAAAAGTTAATTTAATGTAGTTTTAAAAATCAGGACATTACCTAAAAATGATATATAGTGAGTTATTTAGATCAAAAGTTCAAAGGTCAAAATAAGACTTACAAGAAATAAACGACGGTTTTAAAATGCTGAAAAATTACATAATATTAACATAACTATAATTTATGATTGTGCCAAATTTCATGTTGGACAATAATTTAGTTCAGAAGTTATATAACAAAATGTGAACTGAAGTAAAATTTTTTATATAAAATTTCATTTTTGTGCTCATAAAAAAAAACTAACTTCAAAAAAATTTCTACAAAAATTAAAAATTTTACATACAATAAATGTAAAACAATAGGAGTTGAAATTTGCCACAAATATAAAGAAGGGTTTCATTATCAATATATGTATGTATTTTTTAAAAGTTTTAATATACCATTTTTTGAGATATTAAGCTTAAATTTTTGATCTTTGAACTTTCGAAGTATACAAATGTTTTACTCCTATTAGAGTCAATGGGCTTTTCTGTTAATGAAATAAAAATAAGAATTGTACAATGAATATTTTAGAAGTTATGAGCAATTAAGTGTGATTACTTTTGCAAAAAATTCAATCGCTTTTTGATATCAAATCCGAAAATGTCTATTTTTTGTCCGTTTTGATATGGAATCACTCATTTTTGAACAATTTTTTAAAACTATTATAATATGTACCATATTATCTCTAAAATACGAAACAAATTAAGACATCGTGCCCAGTTCAAATAAAAATATATTCCATAAGCATTTGACCGGCTCATAATTTTTCCTCTATGTAAGTATGTACATTTATAAGACGCAAAAGCTGATTTGGAAATAAAAAATTGGTAATTGTTAGTACTACTGAATTAGTATAAAAATATAATATAATATATTTCCTTTTCCTCTATCACTAATTCTAGGACAACTCTATGGAACAGTATTAGTGGCATATCTGAAATAATTTGATAATAATTCGTATTTGGAAAGAATTTTGGGATAATGGCAAAAGTATTAGTTCTTAGTATCACTCTGTGAAGCAGAATTAGTGGCACATCTGAAAAATGTAATTTCAATAAGAATTTGAATTTATACAGGATTTTGAGATAATTATGGAGTTATTCACCTAACTCCGAATTTTTATGAAAATAAAATTTTCTCAATTTCAAAATTTATTTCAGAAATGCAACTATTACTGTTCCATAGAATGATTCTAAGACCATCTTTTTCATGTAGTGTCATTTGCAAGCCCATCTTCTATCTAATAGCCCCAAAACCTTAAGCTCATTAGATATCTTATTCATGTAGATTTGTTAACAGTCCTCTGTAAAAAAAATGGTTTTTGTCTTGGCTAATTATATTCAAATTTATCTTCACACACATAAATTATTCATCCAATTTTTCTCATCGCCTACTCATAAAGTTTGATTTTTAATAGCAACAGGAATGTTAGGTAAGATATGCTAATTGAAGTAATATGTGTTTAGAAGTTTCTCTAAGTTTAGTAGTTTCCCTAAAATAAAAAATCATATTACATTACATCTCCTGACCTTACAATTTTAACAAAAGCACTATACAATTTTCTACATTGTTGGGAAATATTTGTTATTGTTGTATTGCTGCTGTATTAAAGCAAAAAAAAAACAAAACACGCAATAATTATTTGGAGCAGTTTTGTGGAAAACTTTTTATGTATGCTGAATTCATTTACTTACACTTATTTTCAATAAAATGATGCAATAAACAACTTTTACCACTGCCAGCACTTCCAATTATTAAAAATTTAAACAAATAATCTGCAAGCAAATATGAAAAATTCATAAAAGACATAATATTCAAACTTGTTTACGATTTATAAAAAGTAAATTTTTATTATTGTATATTGTGGATTACCGTATGTTTCAGACATTTTCCTTTAGTCTGTTTCTTCAACAATTCAATTAATATCAATAATTTATTGTTTTAGTAATAAGTAAAGCAAATATCTTGAATATTTAAATTAATATACAAATGCAATTTCGATATTTTTTAATAGTTATCACTAAACTATGACTAAAATAGTTTTGTTGTTTTTCACAACTTCTGTCATTTATTTCCAGTAGTGGTAATTCAGCTTTTTTTTTCTTCATAATCCAGCGATTTTTAGACCAAATAAAGAATAAAAACGTATATTATATATATATGAAACATTACAAATTATAAACAAATAGCTATTTATTTATAGGGGGACAGAAATTCCCTATCTTCAGGGGGAAATTAATATTTCATTTTTCCCATTTTTGTTTTGTTTAAAAAAAAACCGAAAAATAAAAAAAGAAACATTTGACAGCTTATGTTACGTTGAGTCTACTTTAGACAAATTTTTATTAAAACAAACGTCAACAAATTATAATGATAAAGATTTGTCTAATGTAGACTGAATTTGTCAGTATTATTGCAGCGTCAAAAGAAAATTGTCAGCGCTCGAGCTTTCACAACTTTGTCTTGATAACGTAACGTTGAGTCTACTTTAGAGAAATTCATAATGTATCTACATTACACAAATTTTTATCAAGATAAACGTCAAAAACTGTCAGCGCTCGTGCTTTGACAACTTTGTCTTGATAATGCTTGGTACTTTTTACGTGATTTATTTTGATATATGTTTTCTCCTGTAATTGACTGAGATAAAAAAATTATATGCAACGCAATCAAAAATTTGACGTTTGTCTTGTTAAAAATTTCTCTTATGTGGACTCAACTTATCTCAAATATTATGTCTTCGTGTAAACGGTATGTTATCCTGACAACAATTTGACGTCCGTTTTTATAAAAATGTGTCTCATATATAGTCAAAGTTAGAAACGGAAGAACACAACCGAATGCTATGGAAGAATTGATAAACTAATTTGGATTTATAATAAAAGAGTATTTTACGAATAATTACCGACTGACTGATTGTCTATAAATGCAAAAATTGTGTATAAATAATTTAAAAACTTTTCGTAAGTTTAATATTCAGAATTATACCAATTTAAATAAAAGCAGAACAATTGCTCCCATGCCCATTTCCCAGAATCTGAAAATCACTTTGCTTTATTAAATTCGAAAGCACTTTTTGTAAAGCCAATTGTTATGGATTTTCGGAAGATTTCGTTTCGTACCGAAATCTATAATAATCAAATTGACCGCATCAGCTAAATTTAAAGTTTCATACTCTACTTAAATTAATGAAATACTTCAATATGATATGAAGCTCGATATATTACTATGTCTATAATTTTGGAATGTCTATGGATGTTATTGATATATTGTGAACCTATCCATCTGTTTTGTTTCCTTTTAATCTGTAGCATCCATATTCGCACTATAATAGTAGTGGTCTTCAGCGGCTGTTAACATATAAACAACGAAACTACCTGTTTTTTCGTATATTCCATACATATATTTTAACACATATTTTTCAGTTAAATCTTATTTATTATTTTGAACATCCAAAAATTTAACTAAACATTAAGTTACAAGTCTAAAAAATATGGGGTATGTTGAAAATATCTATTCAGATTTTTCGAATTTAGAACCATAGAAGGGTACGTACTGCAATACCAACTTCCAGTCGGTGAAGTACAAGAGAGCCAAACCGGCAGCGCCCCCGAAACCAGCGGCTGAGGAAACACTGAAATATAAGAATATATAAATTATCCAAAAATATTTAACAAAACTAAATACTGATTTTGGTTATGCAATGTGTGTTAGTGATCCACTATTAATAGACCGTCCACATCAAATTCCAAATGAAAAAAAAATACAGTATTATTTAACGATTTACGTAAACTTACAAGGATGTAGCAATTTCAGCGTGTTTTTTTCCAAAGGGAATTTTCATTTTGCTAATTTTTTCTAATAACTTCTTCAGAAGAAACAACAATCGACAAACTTTTTTCACAAAATGCCTAACTGGCAGAGACTTGCGCCGAACAATTTTGACGGCAGCGGCGGCTATTGTAAAAATTGTCGGCGTGAGCTTAAAATCGACTGTTAACTAGGTTTTATCAAATCGATTTTCGAATAATCGAACAATCGACTTTTTATTCAAAAAAGTCGAAATCGACTTTATGGTTTGAATGTCATGAAATCGAATTTCTAGTGGAAATAGTCGGAGAAATCGATAAGTCGAAAATCGTTTATACGCGCGATTATTGCAAATAAAAATAACTTGCAAATAAATAATTTAGTGCTTATACGGAAATTCGTTATTTGTTGTGCCATTTGGAAAAATGAAACTATTATCAGCGAAAATTTTATGAACGTAAAAGAAAGTACATTGCTACTTCCTTTATCGCGAGACTTTAAGTTTACATTAGACAAATTTTTATTATTGGCTGTGTTAAAAGAAAATTGTGAGTGCTCGAACTCTGATAACTTTGTCTTGATAATGGCAAAAGACGTTATATTGATTATTGTTGGTACTTTTTGTATGGTTTATTATGACGTTTTCTCTTAAATACTACAAAGGTAAAAACTTATCTGCAAATCAAGAAAAAATTTGACCAGTCTTGATACAAAGTACTCGCACATCTACAAAAACAGCAATTCCTTGTATTTTGTTAGTGTAAAACTACCTCACACATGAGAGAATAAAAGAGAGGAAGACTAAAATACTCACGAAAAACATTTTACATGGTAATACAAAAACAATTTGACAGTAAGGCGAGGTGTATCAATGAAAAAAATTGTAAAACAGCTGTTCTTACGAGTATACTTTATAATTGTCTCGCATTACTGTCAAATTGTTTTTGTATTCCCATGTAAAAT
Source organism: Phormia regina (assembly GCA_001735545.1). NCBI lineage: Eukaryota > Metazoa > Arthropoda > Insecta > Diptera > Calliphoridae > Phormia > Phormia regina. Next base: position 1,772 of record MINK01175669.1, on the reverse strand, counting down.
TTTTTCGTGAGTATTTTAGCCTTTTCATTGGATACACCACGCGTTACTGTTCAATCTTGTTTTTGATTTCCCATGTATTTTTTTTTTTTCGTGGATTGATATTTTTAGTCTTCCTCTCTTTTATTCTGCTCATTGTTCCTGTTCCATCAGCAATTTTGGACATTGTGCGCTGGTAAGTTTTTACAACAAAATACAAAAAATTGTTGTTTTTGTAGATGTGCCGTCGTAACTTAGTTAATTATCACTTATGATTAACGTTAACAAAAAACAAAAACAATTCATTCGAAATATTAAAAGAGAAGACGGAAGACGCAAACACCACAAAGTAAACATAAACAAAAATTTTGACAACTTCAAATTACGAAAATAAAGGCCGCCACACTGATTTCAAAAATAAAAATATTCTCAAGAACTGTTTCTCATAGTATACAATTAGAAAGTATACTCGCTAAGAAACAGCTGATTTTTACAATTTTTTCGCATCGCACCTCGGCGTTACTGTCAAATTGTTTTTATGGTAATTCCTGCCGTACAATTTTTTTCGTGACGCATTTTACTATTCCCTCTCATACGTATAATTAGAAAGATATATCTCGTACAGAACAGCTGTTTTTTACAATTTTCTTCATTGTATACGTCTCGCATTACTGTCTAAAATTGGTTTTTGTATTCCCATGTGTAAAGTTTTTCGTGGAGTATTTTAGCCTTCCTCTCTTATTATTTCTCTCATTTTCTGTTCATAAGCATTTTGACATGTGTGCGCTGGATAGTTTTATACAAACATAACAAAATACAAGTAATTGTTGTTTTTGTAGATGAGCGAGATACTTTGTTTATTAATAGACTATTGATTCCTCTTCATTTTTCTCTCATTTTCTGTTCAAATCATTTTGACATAGTAATTTTACACTCCAAAATACATAGGAATTGGTTGTTTTTGTAAATGTGCGAGTTACTTTATAATTATGCTATGTATTGTTTTATAATAGTTCTTGAATTTTTCTTAATAGAAAACAAACGCACCTAAGATAAGGGAAGAAAACGTCGACAAGGCCATTTTTAGACCCAAAAAATTGGCCACAAATAACGAATTAATCGTTGAAATTTCTGGCCTACAGTGGGTGGTCTATAAGACGATATGAAATACTAGAAAATCGAGCCGGCTAACAGCCAATTCTTAGCCGTCACCAATAATTTTTAGTAATGCCGCCGGTGCTAAAATCATTCGACGTAGGCTTCTGCAAACTAGTCGACTTAAGTAGATTTTATAGTAAAACACTTATTTGTTCGTAAATAATAATGGCCTTATTTATTTCATACAATTTATTTGAATTGTTCATTGCATTTAGCGTGATGCCTTTAGTATTTATTTTTCTTTGGTGTTTAATTGTCGGCGATTTCAAGGTGTGTAATTGTATTAAAAGTAATTTTATATCTTATCAACGAAGGAATTTCATATTTGTCTTTTTCAGAATTTCCAGGGTAGCCGGAAAGCTTATAGTGAATATACCGCCAAAGATCCTATTAATTGTTACCAAAATTATGTTGAACCACAAAAACAAAAAAA
>MINK01175667.1:0-12507 GCA_001735545.1 Phormia regina | reverse complement strand
CCATATACAAAAAAAAAAAAAAAAAAAACATATACAACTTTACTGTCATTAGATTGGTTAAGACGAGTGACTTCGACTTGACTTGTCTGTCTTCTTGTCTTGTCAACAATTCATTGAACTTGGCAATTTTTATTAGAGAGATGCCACAATTAAAGTGGGTTATTAAATATATTGAGAGAGAAATGGTAGTAAAATGAAGTTTTACTTTTCACCTGCCATTTCTAACTATTTGTCTATTTTTACTTCTAAGGCGAAGCTCAAAATTGTAAAATGCTTTTATATTTTACCAAAAAGTCTGCCTAAATGTCTACCAAATTAGTGTCTATTAATACGAGTATATATTTTTTGTTTGTTTTTGGCATAATGACTTAAGTATGCATTTCTATTAAAAGCGAGAGGAAAGACAAACAAACAAAGGTGTTGATTTGAGCCAACAATGTGTCTAAATTAGAAACAGGTGCTGTTTCTGATGCTTAGGTTTTCACTGAAATAAAATAGAAATTGTATTGTTTTCGATTTAAAAGAAAAATATTGTAATAAGGTATTTGTCGTAGAAAGAAATCATATGTTATAAAAGAGAAGTCTGAAGACTTAAAATGGTTTGAGTGGAGATCATAATTGGTATTTATATTATAATACTACATGGCTGTACATAAATATAAGGAAATTAAAAAACCTAAGACTCGCATTGCACTCCCCTAAATATTGTCTATAAAAACCTACGCATTCGATGAGAAATCTTTAGGTAATAAATTATTTTATTTCAGTAGCATTTATATAAGCTTTTCAGCAAGTGATATTAATCCTCTTGTGCATATTTACAAAAAATTACTTTATTTATTCATTTCAAATAAATCAAAAATTTGTAATACCTAAAATTATTACTATGACGGTGATTGTTTATAATACCAATTCTATATGCAAAGAAAACTGAAACTCCTATTAACTACTCTGTAATATTTAAATTACTGCTGCCATCCTGATCTAGTCTCAATGACTCTGTTACTACCGATCGATATTTGTATCACATTTGCTAATAAAAGACTCACATAGTTAGATACACATAGATTTTAGCATATTTATGCTATCTAAATATAATTAATGGTATGTGTATGCAAACGTTCATATAGTATAAAATAATAATGTCTGTCTATATCTACATATGTACATATGTTTATAACAACAAAATAAAGTCATAAAACGTCACTTATCACGTATTAGACGCGTTTGCATGTACAAATAGCCGCATTTCCAAACGAAATTAAACAAACTATCTATCTATAGTATAGTCCAATCCAATCATGCAACTTAGTTGGTAAACCATCTGCATAATCTATGATCTGCCTCAATCACCTTTATAGACCGAACGAACAAGCATTTGACCAACTAACTAAACGCCCATTTGATGGTGGTAAGAGGCTGCTGTTGCAGTTAATGCTTGGTCGTCTTGCTCAATAAAATAAGAGAAAGCCGATTTTTTTTTTTCTTCTGCTATCTTTTTATTAGTTTTATTATAACAACTATTAAATATAGCAGAGTTTCTAAAAGCTTTAATCCTTTCGAAGAAATTTCATTAAGTTTTATGACTTTAATTATTATATTTTTGCAATTAAAATTCCTTTGCATCTTCTCACTTAAAGGATATTAATTAGAATATTTTTTTTTTTTTTTACATTCTTTTAACAAAAGATTTCACTTTTTAAAGCTCTGCTATTTCATGTAATATGTGGAAAATATTCATATATAAGTATATAAGTAATTGAATCGATCGATTGCTAGATGGTGAACGATAGTCTAAATCATTCATTTAGTTTACCACCCATTTACTTTTATGCCACCCAGGTTCAACAAATTGCCACCTTCGTTGCCATAAAGTTTTAAAAAGGAAATTCCTCCATTATGTTGCAACTTAACTCATGCACATGCACACATGCATATGTTAATTTGTTATATATTGTTCATATATGATCTTGTAATATTATATGATTTCTTAAGGTGATCTCGTGTTAATTTTGGCATTTCGTTTCTTATAATTTACATACTCCGTTATGAAATTTATGTTTTTTTAAAAAAAAGAACAATTTCAAGTACTTACAGATGGTTTTTTGATTTTGCTCAAAAACAAACCTTATATACGATTAATATTTCGAGGAAAATGTCATTCCCTTACGTTGTCTCGCTTGAGCCCTTTCCTGCTTTCAATAGACACACAAACGGACGGACATATCTAGATCGACTCAAAATCGAACCAGGACCCAGATAATATATATTTTATGGGATCTTAAACGATTATTTCGATACGGAAGGAAAAAATTTATCAAAATCGAAGGTTACATCATCTCAATAACAGTAATAAATTAAAACGAATCCCTACCCTATACAAAAAATGCCTAATACAAAAAGTTAAAAATTTGACTTTAAATTTTCTTATATATTTTTTTAAGTAAATAATAAAAATATTTTATCAACTTTATGTGCTGCAACTAGATTATTCATTTTACACGACTTTTTCTTTGTTCGAATAATCAAATAACTCGAAAATACAGTTTTGAAATTACTCGAATAGTAGAGTAAAGCTTTTAAGTTACTTGAGTTATTCGATTAATTTGTACCTTCAAAATTTTACTCGATTTCTTTAATGCTTATTATAAAAGAAAACAAAAATATAGACAAAACTTTTTCCAAAATAATGTATAATTAAATCTATGAACATTTACCTCTTTTGTTTTGATAAAACATTTGTTTATCTATATGGTTTTAATATATTCATTGAAAGTTAAATAAATGGTCTATCAATTTGACCCAATTTTATTTTAAGATGCTTTTTAGAATATTTGTGACACTATAAAATGACTTCTTTTTACACTGACAAAAAAATCATGATACGTATTGATTATGATTATCAGTACATTTAGTAAAAATTAAAATTATTGATAATGAAATATAATTGCGATTTTTTCTCATAACCTTACTTTTTAATTTGGACATATACTAACCTGTATACAACAGATGTTATATTCAAAATATTTGTACAATATTTATTTATTTTGATCTAAGAATGATTTGTAATTAATTATATAAATGTATAGAGTTTTCAAACAATAATAAATTAGTCGAATATACAATAAGTTGGAACTACATTTTTTTCTTCCATTTAATGGAAAAATTTATTGCAAATTTAAAATAAATAATTCATTCTACCATATGTACTCTTACGAATTATTGGCTTTATTTTAAATTAAACCACAATTTCTACCAGAATGTAAAATTATTATATATTATTATAATTTTTGGTCGTTAGCCTATAAAATAATTGCGAAAATATTCCTATTTGTTTCTAAATTGTTGCATTTTGAAAATGACACAAAGCCCTTTGGACCATCCTTTTTTTAGATAAAGTAGTTCAGCGATTCTTAACATAAAGAACAAGTTTATATGCTAAACTTAATTTCAAGTCCAATATATTACAATATATTATATATTGAGTATATATGTGTACTTTAACTCGTAGAACCAATATGTTTTTTCTAAATCGAATTTAAAATCCTTCAATTTACTTGAATATAACTTTATAATTTTTTAAAGTGACGTTTATATTTTAATTTAACTTTTGTAATTAAAAAACATTCTTTTTAAGATAAATTTTTTAGAAAACTAAGATTAAAACATCCTAAAAATTAGTTAAGAAAGTAAATATTTGAAATAATAAATATCCATCATAATTTTTTGTTATTTTCATCAAAAAAAATTTTTTTTTTCATCATGTTCGAAATAAAAAAATACAAAAAACGTTTGTGGTATTTATCAAAAACTATTTAAATTATTTTCAACTTTGTTCATCGGATGGAAAAAAATTAAAAAACAACAGTTTCATTGAATAAAAAAATATTTTTGACACAAAACAAAAGTATGAATAAAAAAAAAACAATCAATTGAAATTTTTCAAACTCATATTTATTTTTAAAGATATTTATCGTTAAGATATTTATTATTTTCATCATGATGGTTATTTATATTAAAAAATAATAATCCCTCACATATTTTTTCAACAAATGAAAAAATATTTTGAACTTAAACGATATTTATTTTGATTACAAAATAAAAATAAAAAGTTTTCGGGTGCTTGTTTGAAATACAATATGTACATTAATATAAAATTGAAAATATATATTAAAAAATATAATAAAATATTTTCAATTTATAAATGTTAATAATTAATAATGCGATTAGTAATACGACAAACAAGTTTAGAAATATTATGACCATTTTCAGAAAAAGAATTAAATTTTATAAAAAAATAAAATTCAAAAAAATCATTAATATTTGAAAATGTCAAAAATTCAAAATTTGTATTCCTCAATGGGATTTTATTTTTTGTTAAATATTTTATGTTACGTGAAGACGACTAGTGAAGAAAAACTCATAGTATAATTAGAAAGTATACTCGTAAGAACAGCTGTTTTACAATTTTTTCATTGATACATCTCGCATTACTGTCAAATTGTTTTTGTATTCCCATGTAAAATTTTTTCGTGAGTATTTTAGTCTTCCTCTCTTTTATTCTCTCATTTTCTGTTCATAGCATTTTTGACATTGTGCGCGGTTTAATGCTCCACATCAGTAACTAATTATATACATTCAAAGTGATTTTATTAATCGATTTGTTATTATACTATGGAAAAACTATTGTTTAGTTAGTGCCCAGGGATGGAAAATTTAATATTATATGTATGTCTTAATGCTCCACATCAGTAACTAATTATATACATTCAAAGTGATTTTATTAATCGATTTTTTGATTACATATAGTTTTAAAACAATTTGGAAAGGATTATATAATTTTGAAAAATTATTAGGAATTTAAGAATTCCAAAAATATCGCTTATTTTTCCTTTTTCATTAAATTAAATCTTTTGTCTTATTTATTTGCAGGAACACCCCATGAATTGGCCACAGAACATTGGCAACGTATGATTCAGGCGACTAAATGTCGTAAACCATTGCCACGCGTTATACCAATCTCAAATAACACTTCAAAACGTTATGAACCATATGCCACAATATTGCATCGTTGTGGTGATGATACGGGCTGTTGCGGTTCAACGGCCAGTGTATGCACTGTTAAGCGGCATGAAATCGTCATGGTTTATGTTTTTGTAAGTATTTTAGTAGTGAATATTTTCTTTTTTTTTAGGAAGTTATATTTATTGGGATTTTATAAGTTTTTATTATTTTATATAAAAATACATCTTTGAAAAAAATTATTAGGGATTATTGTTAAAGGAAATGGATATCGATTTAAAAAAAAAATAAAACTTTTTTGACAAATTTGTATTTTTTATGAAATAAATCTCAGTTATCTTCTTTAACTTAAAATTATATAGCTATATTATAAAGAGTAATTAAAAAGCACAAATCAAGCTTACATATATTTTAAAAATAAAGATATGAGGATCTTATTTTAGACGAGCTGAATGACCCGGCGTTATTCGGGTTTTATTGAATAATAATATAAATTAAAATTATTTTTTTTATGAAAAATTCTTCTACAGTAAAGGATGTTTCAACATGACATGGAATCCATTTGGACATGAAATCACTGACATCGAAATTCTTTAAAAAAATAATAATCTATCATATAAAAGAAAAATTACCACAATGTCCCCTAATGAATTCTCATTCACTTATGATCATGTATCTAAATTAAAAATTATAGAAAATTCAAAAAGTACCATCAGAACAAACAGGTACTATAAAATATCCTCTTATGGATCAAAAAGTACCATTAGAAGAACAAAAAAGTACCACAAAGTCCCCCTTTGTGAATTTTTTCCCATATAGGACATATTTAATTTCATGTTTCTTGGTTAAATATTATAGAAAATTCAAAAAAGTATAATTAGAAGAACAAAAAGTAGCACAAACTCCCTTGTTATGGATTCTCATTCACATAACATGTTTCTAGGTTCATAACTTTAGAAATTCAAAAAGTACCATTGAAATAACAATAAAGTACCACAAAGTACCCTCTTATGGATTCTTTTTAACTAAAGACCATGTATTCCTAATTTCATGTTTCTAAGTTCATAAATATAGAAAATTTAAAAAGTACCATTAGAAGAACGAACAAGTACCACAAAGTCCACCTTTATGTATTCTTTCCAACATCGGTCCATGTGTATTTATTTTCATGTTTCTAGGTTAAATATAACATTAGAAGTACAAAAAGTACCAAAAAGTCCCTCCTCTTGATTTCTTACTCATAGGACTATATATCTTTAAGTACCACAAATACCACACTCTTGTAAATTCTTATCCACATAGAACTACATTTACTTAATTTTATGTTTCTAAGTTTAATGTAATTGAAAACTCATTATTAAGTTTGAATTAAATGTAATTTGTCGTCTTTACCCCCTTTTTGGTACTTCTTTCACCCATCGATGAATCAAAAATTTTATTTCAATAAATTTCTAAATTGTAGTAGTATTCCATATTAAAATTCTCATATGAATATTTCAATAAATATAAAAAAATGTTTTATGAAAAAAGTACCTGAAATAGGTACGATTTTTACCCCTTAAACGTTTGAATTTCTAAAAAGTACCGAATTTGTATTTCTCATTTCTTGATTTCTTTCTCCCTAAAACGGCTGATTTTCAAAAAAGTACCAGACACCTGTCCAATTATTTTTTAAATAAATAACGATAACTGTTCAACTTTATTTGTACCGTAATTAGTTTACCGATTTTTCCCGTTTTTACCCCCTAAACAGTCGAATTTCCGGATCTATATGGAGGGAGACCTACCCACTTTCCAAATTTCGTCTCTCTAGCTTCAGCCGTTTGGGCTGTGGGATGATGAATCAGTCAGTCAGTAAGTCAGTAACGTTACTCTTTTATATATATAGATGAAAATATTTACGAGACCCTTCCGGTAAAATTAGAATGCAATGTGCTGCTAATTTAGAGTACAAGAAGAAAGTTATTATTTAAGTTTTTTTCTTAATTTCACTATTCATTGTTTATAGATGTAATTGATGAACAATGTAAGAAATCGCTTATATAAGGAGTATAGTTATAGTTCGAAATGTTTTCACTCAAACAGTTATCAATTATATATCAAGCTCTAACCGCGAAAATATCATAATTACGAAAAACAAAATTTTACAGGAGAAACCTTTTTGTGATTATCAATACATTGTTAAATGTATGAAAAATGTTACTTACGATAAAATTACTTTCGCGAATTTCAAAAATGTTGCCGGTTGCGATATTTTGGCGATCATGGCTCCATATATCATAGTAGCATGAAAAAATTTGCTATTTACATATTTATGCTAAATATGTGAACTTTTTTTTCCCAATTTAAACCTTAAGAATAATATTCATGTTCCTCTAACCGTGCAGGCATATTTTCACATGACGTGACTGACTACGTTAACAAATTAATATGCAAAATTATTATATTCATACATTCCGGGTTATGGTTAAACTAAAGCAAAAAAAAAAAATACAGAAAAAAAACTATATAACTTTAAATGAAGATGTATGAATAAGTTCTCCCCCGTTTGTTTTTTTTTTTTTTTTTGTTATTTGTTTTTCTTTTTGCAAAAAAATAAAAAATAAACGCAAACAACCGGGCAGTGAGAAATAGTGCACAAAACCAGGCATAAAAATGCGTCGTCGCACACGCCCAACTTTATTAAGCCATAACTTACCATAGCCGCTGTCAAGACTACTTAATGTAAATTATATAAACTTAACTACAGCTCGAGGTCGCATCAGTAAACCAAAAGAAAACAGAAACAAATGTAAAGAAGCATAATAAGAAGGAGTATTTTGTTTTTGTTTTTAAGTCGTAAGTAAGACGGTGGTGTCAAGTACTGTAAAAATACATTTGCCAAGGAATTTATGTATGTTTGTTGATTGTTTGGTGGGTATTCTTAAGGTGGGTGTGTTCGGTAGCTTATGCAGTTTAAAATGCAATAATGCGATTAAATTCAAACCGAGCCATAAATTTCAATGTTAAAAACTCACAACTTTGGGGTAACAGGCAGACGGCTGGACAGACATAATTCACACTTTTAATGTTTAACTCATGCCAGGAGTTTAGGGATATTAATATTAGTTTTTTTGCTTAAGATGAGTTCAAAGCGCAAGGTTTTTTGTTTTTCATGGAAATAATGCAGAATTTTAGTTATACTTTTTTAAGAATTTCAAATATGCCTACCTGATGTATTCACTGATTATTAAAGGAAGATGAGACTGCATATTTTTCTCTATATAACATTTAATCTACAAACCTTTTTTTGCCTTCTTTACTTCATATGTTAACATTTTTTTATTATTTATATTTTATTTTTAGTCTTACGACTTTAATTATCGCAAAGAAATCGAGGCGTTGCCAATGCAAAATCATACTGAATGTCATTGCGTCAATCGTGGCAGTTTGTTGCACGACTATATGCCACGTGGTAAAAGATCTGGTGGAAGTGGTAGTAGTGCTGCTGCAGCTGCTGTTGGTGGTCTAGGTTATTTGCATCATTTTCAACGGCAACACAATAAAAAAGAACAACAGCAACATCATCGTCAGTCACAGTCACAGTTACAGCAACAACAACTTCAATTTCATCATCATGAACAGCAATTGCAAAATATGCTAGATTGCCATTGTCCTCGGCACTTTAATGTTTTCGAAGAGGATGTAGAGCGTCATGCCCATCTACCAAAACCGCATAGTGTTTTTATACGCAAATGCCGCTGTGACTGTTTGGTCAATAATCAAACATGTCTGCGGTTTAAACATGGTGAAGAAGGATTCTCCTTGGAAGATCGCAAGTAAGTTTAAATAAAAATAAAATAAATTTTATTTATTAATAAATAAAATTTTTTACTTTTTGCTTTAAGCAAAAAAGTATTTCTAGATTTTAAGTCAGAAATTTTAGGATAATTTATTTTGAGCACCAGAACCTTTAATTTATAAAGTTTTAAATAGAACCTGTTCATCTGTGACGAGATTAAGCGAATACACCAATAAGTGTTAAGTTACTTTTTTATACATATAACAGTATACCAGTGTTGCGAATTTAGCCATTTAATGGCTAAATTTAGCCATTTTCAATCCTATTTACCTATTTTTTAGTAATTTTTAGCCATTTCAACATTTTTTGTTATTTTTTCAATTTAGAATTATATTTTCTACACTTACATAGAAAATAAATATTACTAATCCAAAAATGTGTTAAAGATACATTTAGTAACTTCCTAAAAATGCAACAATAATATGTTGACGTGCTTTCGCTTAGTCACCATAGAAAACAACTATAACTTCACAAAAAGCCTAAGTCAATTGCCAAAGAAACATAATTATTTGTATGTGTTAGTAGAATTTCCTACAGAATAAATTTATATGTGTGAAGAATGAACAGAGTTGAAATTCAAACTGATTACAAGTCAAACTAAATACATTCAACGATATAAAATAAAAAAAATATACCCAAAAAATCCGAAAGGAGTGGCTTGCTTAATAATTCAAATGTTAAGGACTGTTTTCCTGTATCTAAAAATTCTGAGAAAGAATATAATAGGAAAATGTAGAGAAAATATGAATTATTAATTTCCAATCATATAAACATATATTTCTAACGTTTCTATTTACTGAACAGTATTTGATCAACTTTAGTATCAGAACTCCACAACTTCCCATCGGCATTGTTTGAAAATATTTTCCAGGCGACAATTTTAATTGTTTATTAAATTACCAAAAGACAAGAATAATATGTATCTCATTTATTTAAAAATAGAAATACATATACATACCTATCTTTGGTGTTGCTACTGCTAATAATAAAATCTGACTGCGATCAAGTTAGTTCATTTCCATGAAAGAGTCCATCAACAGAAAATTTTAAAAAATATATATACATTGGTCTTCAAATTTTATATAACTTAAAATTTTTTTTTATGAAATGAATGAAGCAAACTCCCTTTTTTATTTTTAAAAAACTTTTAAAACGAATTATAAAAATTAGTTAATAAATTACTCTATAAATTAAATTTTAATAAAAAAAAAACAAACAACTGTGTTAATTGAAAAATTCTAGGTAATAATCATTTCATTAAATAATATAAATAATTCCAACGAAAAGTACATTGATTTCAATGAACTCATATTTTGTCCTAATTAAACCATACATTGAAAATAATTGTTCTGTATTTTTGGTTTTAATTTTATTTTAAATTAAATGATTTAATTTGACTATGTTGACTAATATGAGCAAATTTTAAATATATATTATATTCTTAATATAGATGCCATAAATTAATACAAGAATATGATGAAAATCAGCAGTTGTAGCGTCCAAATCTTGATCAGTCTGTAATATAATTTTATAAAGATTTAAATCAAATTTTAAATATTTATGTATACTTACGAATATAATCCTTTTGGCTTTTGAATTAACGATATTTTTCGAATCCCTAGTATTTGAGGTTTATGATATGCTCTGCGTCTTAATTGTTTTATCTACAAAAATATAACTTAAATATATACTTATTTAAACTGTTTAAAACCAGTAACGGTATTATACTTACATGTTCCTGGTTTCTAATAATTTATTTAGTTGGGTGAAATCAATTGTACTGCTTGACTTCTCCAGGACAATAAATTTATATTTATGCTTTATGACTTATTTAATAATTTTTATTGTTTGACTTTTTAAGGTAATTTAATGAAATATTTCATTGATTCAATAATTTTGGTTCATTGTGTAATGCTTCTTCTTAAGTAAAACAATGTGTTAGTGAATAAAAGAATTCAATGTACTAATACATTAAATCAAAATAGTGTTAATATTTTCATTGAATTTTATTGAATCTTTTCATTGCAACTATGAATTCGTACATTAATTTAATAAATTATTGGAAAAAATTCATGATAAAGAATACTTTTTACAGTGTACGACATCGGGATAATAAATCTAGAAAGTGTATAGAAAAACATAAAACTTTGAGACATTTTTTCGCAGTTCTAATATTAATATTGTTATTGTTATTATTATTGTTATTATTATTATTATTATTATTATTATTATTATTATTATTATTATTATTATTATTATTATTATTATTATTATTATTATTATTATTATTCGTAATACCAACTATGCATACTCCAATAACAGTGAATCGATATCAAAATAGACAAAAAATAAACATTTTCAGATTTGATATCTCCGATTTTAATTAAATTCATTACAGATATTAAGTATTACAAATTTTACTCAAATCACAATTTTTCTGAGTAAAGTATCCTCCCGGTCCAAAAATATGACATTTCCAAATTTAAAAAGCGATTGATTTTTTTCCAAAAGTAATCACACTTTATTGCTCATAACTTTTAAAATATTCATTGCACAATTCTTATTTTTATTTCATTTAACAGAAAAACACATTGACTCTAAAAGGACAAGTAAAACATTTATATACTTCGAAAGTTCAAAGGTCAAATTTAAAACATTTACAAAAATTATTTTGAAATTATTATTATTATTATTATTATTATTATTTTTTTTTGTATGAACACAAAAATTAAATTATTATACAAAATTTGACTTCAGTTCAAATTTTGTTACATAACTTCTGAACTAAATGAGTGTCCAACATGAAATTTGGCACAAGTATAAAGTAGAGTTATATTAATGTTATATAATTTTTTTTAGCATTTAAAAAGTATCGTTTTCGGAGATATAATGATTTATTTCTTATTAGATTTTACTATTAACTATTAGATTTTACTTTTGTCCATAACTCCTAAACTAAGTATGGCTCGAACTGCCAATTTTATATCCATATAGAGAAAAGTTATTTCAACCATATATTATTTTTCAAGAATTTTAAAAATACCGATTTTAATTTTTTCATCTCCAACTTTGTTCTTTGAACTTTTGATATAAAAAACTATGTATAAATCGTTATGAAAGTACTATCATTGTCTATGATATGCAGCAACAACTAAAGATCTACCATGTATATTTAAGAAGTAATTAGAAGTTAAATAGATATTAATTTGTAAAGTTTTTTTTTTCGTTTAATAAACCGTCATTTGTCCGGATCAAAAATGAACATGGGTCTAAAATTTCGGAGAAATTTGCAATGGTCAAGAATTGTACTGAATTTCATTGAAATCGGGGATGTAAAATCCGATTGCTGTCCATTTTGACATGGAATCACTCATAAAATACATAATGCATGTATCTAAAATTCTTGGATTAAAAAAACCAAATTTTGGAAGCGTTTTTTATTTTTTGAGAATGTTCTTGCCTCTTTCTAAAAATCCTATTTTAAAACGACCGAATATATCAAAAAACACATAAAAAACAACAAACAAACAAAATGTGTGTGTATCTGGCCAGATAGCGCATGTATCTGGCCAGTTACACACACAGTTTGTATGAAGAGTATTGTACTTTATTGGTATTTTTTACTTTTTTTCTCTGCGTTTGGT
>MINK01175665.1:0-14488 GCA_001735545.1 Phormia regina | reverse complement strand
ACTGATTTCAACAGACATTTAGGTGCATATCTTTATGTCAACTCCATTTTTGGGGTCTTAGACGAATATTGAAGAAATTAAAAACGGAATGACAAATTTATATCTCTTTACTTATTGGCTTTAATTACAAACGAATAGTGAATCAAAATTTTTTTCACTTTTTCAGCATTTATATAAAAAGAATCGAGTATAATTTGCTTAATTTAGAACCGTTTGCAGGATTGTGATAAATCATACACCAAAAATTGCGGACGAAAATTGTTCAATATTTAATAACCCAGCAAAAACTTTGCTTGCCACGTAATGAGTTAAGAAGCCAATATTAGGCTCTTCACTACATACACATTAGATGAATAACTCATTATTTTAACACGGTGATGACATTACTTACATGTCTTTATAACAACTAATTACTTTGAAGCTATTCAATAACTTATTAATTTCAAAGAAGTCATTATTATCCAAGTGAATAGTAACTAGTTACATTATCAGTTATAAATAAGTACTCAAATATGAAAAAATAAACAGATGATATATTTTTTGGTAAATTTATTTATTGAAAACTAAATTGAATACTATAATTTAAAACTGAATTGTTGAAATTAGATTTTCGTTCGACATAAAAAACAAGCAATAAATGTATTTTTATGTTTTAACGACTCAAAAATATATAATTTTTATAATTTTACTGAAAAGATTGATATAAAATAATATTTCCGAAAATCTGATCTCTATTAATTGGTTACATATCAGGTTAAAAGTAAGTGCCTGCTAATCTACGTTCATTTAATGCAGAATATATGTTGTTATCATTTAAAAGTAACTATATACAAGTACATGCCATTACCAAGTTTTTGTTGGGAATTTGCTCAATAATTGCATATTTATAGGTCGAAAGTTTTTTATATTTATTTTCGCTAATAAATTTGAAATATATACAGAACAAACAAGAAAATGATGTGAATAAACATATCTCAAAACTAGTTTCTTTTTGAGTTTAAATTATATATATTGGACAAACCATTCTCAAGTTAGCCTAAAGGCTGGCTAATAGTAATCTTGCCCATTTGTTTTCCATTTCCATTTAATCCACACATTCTTTGTACAGCATTTTATTTTTAGTTATATGTAGATATCCATTAGTATTTTAATTAACTGTGATTAATATTAAAATTTGTGAATCAATTTTGGAGACACATAGGTTTTTATTTTTTAGTATTACGAACTTTGAAATAAAGATAATAAATTGAAACATTTTTGATGATTTAAGCAATGAGATCGAAAAATTCTTAACATACATAATATTCAATAACTTGTAAACGGTTAAATCTTAGAGTTTTCATTATTTTTTTAATCATTTGATAATTTACCACAGATCACCACTAAATATAAAATTGTGGACCATTTTTGGAAACCCTTTCTTTGGCGATTTGATAGTTGCTTCAGTTACTTTTTTAGAACAGTGTGCACATCTTTTGTTAAAATCTTCGGTATTTTGCGACACCTTTTTTGTGCTCATGAATTCATTTTTCACAAGAGCTCAATATCTCTCCACTGATTTTAAAAAATTGTCCTCTCTTGGTACTAACACTATGTTATTGATTTGGTACCACTCCAGAGCTTTCTTCCAGAACTGACATGATACCAATCGGGTACAAAAATATGTGGACCAGTTGTGCTTTCTTAAGAAAATTTTGCAAATATTCCTTTATGTTATTTATTATTTTGGTATTTATAGATCCGAATGTATCCTATTTTGCCGCAACTGCAAAAGCTTGTCATACCATGAATTTTGTAAGACATTTTTGCTGCTTTGGGTCTTAATCTAATTTCAACATTGCTTCGAGCATTAGCAATAAAATTTTTTGAGACACAAGCTGCGAAGATTTTGCCAGCAACTTGAGTATTTTTGTATGAAATATGGTTTTAAATTCCAAGTCCTATTTTTGGCTTGTTTTTTTTTTTTTTTTTTTTGCAGAATTCCAGTTTGGAATTTTTTGAACTTTATATGTTATCAACTTTCCAATTAGATTTAAATTTTCGCAGCAAATAGTCGAAGCACTGAGAAAACTGAGCTAATTTTCTACCAGATGTGTCTGGAGTTCCTTTCAATATGCCTTTAATTTTCTGACCTTCCCAATATAATGTGGTCCTTTTTTCTTACCGAACTAGGTTTCACATCAATAGTCAAATTCTCCTGATACTGTTTAATAACATTAAGGAAACGGTTTCACGGCACGACATTAAATTCTGTGACCAATTTTTGTAAGACCTATCTTGGATTTTTTTGCAAAAATTTTTCATAAGCTTGTAGGACGCATAATCTTCTTCGTACACTTATTTTTCGGATGAAAATACATGACAGTTAACATGATGGGTATTAAAAGTATACTGAAAGTATTTTTCAAAATGATAACATCAAAAATTTTGAATATTGAGTTCCGAAGAAGAAGTATGTGTGTTAAGATATTTCATCACAGCTGCCTTAGTATAAACAAAAAAATTAATTTTTGCATAACAAATTTCGGATACTAATTTCGACATAATTCGAAACTACTTTCATCGGCAATAAAATACCACTTAATACTCCATAACTATAGACGACGTAGGAAGATTTAGAAAATGACATTTTAATAAAATTTTGATCATAGTCTCTTTAAAAATAGACATGTAGTTTGAGTTATTCAACAATATATAGTGCAAATGATTCATTTTAAAAAATTTCCTCTTTATGGCAAGAACACACATCAAATTAATAATCTAAAATGTTGTTGTTCGAGAACATACTATTTTTAGACTAACCCTTGAACTAAGAGTCAAACCTATATACAAAATACAGATATTTTTAATTTCTCCTAGCCAGTATAAAATCTTTCATCATTGTCGCATCATTGTTACAGGTCTATGTTCTATTGTTTCTATTACTACTACAATTTCAGTTGAATGTTGCTATCGCCTGTGTATTACATTATTTGCTCTTTGGTTTTCTCTTCTATTTTGTTTTTTTTTCACCACTCTCATTTCATCAACATCGTCGTGCGTCATCACAAGTTCCTGGCCACTTGTTTTCTTAATTTCTTTGTTATATCTTTTGTTTTTTATTTTTTTTTCCTAACATTTTTGGATATTTATTGTTTTTTAAGCCATCGTAAGTTTGTTTGTCTGGCTTTAATGACTTTTATTTCAGTTTAAAATTCTGTTCTAGCTTTGTAAAAGTTTTCTTATGCTCATTACGGCCACTTTTTTTCTTGTTTTTTGTTTGGTTTTGGCTGTATTGCAGCTTAAACATGTCAATCTTTTTTTTGGCAAAGAAGAAAAAAATTATTTATATTGATTTATTACAAACAACTTACATTGAAATTCCTTACTGAATCATAGCAATTATAGTAAGGATAAAATAGTTTTTTGTTTCATCCTTTTTTTTTTGTTCGGAATTATTGCTGCAATTAGAACAAAGTAAAATATAAGCGAAAATCCTAAAGTGAAACGACATTGTATGAGTTTTTTTTCAGAGAAAGAGAAAGAAGGTAAATTTTTATAACGATAATAATAAATAATGAGGATTTAACAAACAGCATAAGCTTTAAAAAAATTTAGTAATATTTCAGGATTTGCGTTTTATATGAAATTATATTATTTTTCCTGTGAACTCGTAAAATTTTATAAAGACAGGAGATTTGATAAAAGAAATATGTTATATTTCATTTTCTTTAAGATAAAATTAATTTTGGAGGCATTAATTTTGAACTAAAAACTTGTTTTAAAATGTTTAATAAAAAATTTTTTTTTTTTTTTATTCTTGCTAATGTTCAGAGTTATTTTGATATTAGTTCGTCCGATTTTTTCTAGCTAAATTAACGCATTGAATCTATATTCAATATTTTATAGTTCTCAGCTTTTTGCCGATAAGCAGCATTTTCGGCCTTAAAATTTTCGATTTTTTTTTTTTTTTTTTTTTGTGAAAAACCAAATTCTTTGCTTAACAGACTTTTAAGCAAATCTCCGCTTTTATAAGCTCATAAAACGCCAATTTCACCGGAAATACAGACAGGCGGATATATGATTATCATCATAGATATTTTAAACAAGAATCCTTAAAATCCTTTAAATCTTATTTCTCTCTGTATATATATTTGTGGAAATTATAAAAGGAATGAAAATCTCTTATACCTTTACTACTCTGTGGCGAATGGTATACACACTTAGGTGGCTTAGATGGAATTAAAATTCTAAGAAACTGCTGTCAAATTTTTTGGTTAAAATTGGATTTTTATGACAATCATTTCTATGACCGACTTTAGGACAGTTACCATTCTGTATAACTCGGGAATGTTTGTCCAATTTAGATAATTAACTCAAATAGAGCGAGAAATGTAACGTCAAAGATACTATCTAACTCTGAAGTACATTTAAATAAATTTTGGATACGTAATTGTCTAAGTTTTAGGAACAAATTGACTCTTTTGGTATATCATCTATCTATATAATTAATAGGCAAACACATTTTCGTAATCCCTTTTGATGGTCACACTAAATAAGCGTTTTAATAAAATAAAAAACTATAACATATAAAGAATTGTTCTCAAAGAGTCAGAGCATAGAATTTATTAAAATCCGTTAGTATTTAAAAGTTATAAGCGATAAAAATTACTACTAATATAATAGACCAAACTCACATGAATATATTTTGTCATAAAAAATAAACAAATGAAGCGGTCAATTTATTTAATTGTATATATATCACATACCAGTTAGGGACAAACTATTTGTATACCCAATGCATTTCGTATATCTTCAATGAATTTATAAAGAAGTAAAATATTATTAATATGTAGTTTTAAGCTTAGGTCCATTTTTTTATTGAATTATTTGATAAAAAATAAATTATATATAACAACATTGTTAAAAAAGACTAATTAGTCAAAACTTGGGACAAATATTTGTAACATCAGTATTTTGTACAGTTATTGTACGTTGGACTCTTGTATGATGATTTTTTTTTTTTTAAAGTACCGTTATATTTTCTTTCGTTAATGCGAGTTTTTATTTTACAAAATAAGAAGTTGGTTTTTTAACGTTTTGAATAATAAGCACATCAAAAATTGGAAAAAAGCGAAAAGAGTTGAGTTTGGATATTAACAATTTAAATTTATTGATGAACATAAAAAAGGAACTCTCCGGATATAAGTAAATTTAGAAATTTTGCACATTTCCCAAGTACAGATACTATTGTAAACACGCGATTGTTGAAAATCGTGCCAAGAACTGGAACGCCAAAAAAGTTTTCAGACGGTGATAGTACGGAACTGGTAAATAAAAGAAGTGGCAAGAAATCCAAGAGTAACTCGTGCAAAAATTAGCGTGAAAATCGCAATACTAACCGGAAACTGTTATGTCGCAAAAACATTAGGCAGGAGCTTACTCTGGACCGGGATATGCAAGTAGAATTTCCGCGCAAGAAACCGCAGATTAGTAAAAAAAAACAGCATTTGCGTTTTAGAGATTTGCCAAACGATACATTGATAAGGCACAAAAGAATTTGGAATAGGCGTTTTGTTACTGTTGAAAACCAGAATCCCATCTTTCGGAAATGATAGCAGGGAAAGTGTGGCGCAAAAAAAAAAAAAAATACAGGCGTAGGATGTTTAGAATTTGACCCAACAGTGAAACATGGTGGGGAGAAGTGTTTTATGGTTTGGGGGGCAATAGCAGCCAGTGGGCGTAGGCGACGAATGTATTTATAGAGTGGTGGTATTGGACCAGCATCAATATAAACGGTATAACTGGACGACATTTGAAAGGATTCCGTAGATGGTTGGGGTCTTGGCCAAAGTTGGGATATTCCAACAGACAATGACCCAAACACAGCCGGTCCTGGTTCAGCTGAAGGAGTGGTTGGCTTAACATGCAACAGAGATCAACTTGAATTCTCACCCCTCAATCACTAACATAACGCCATGCACTGCTGATATTTGAACGGTATAAGTCGTAAAGAGGGATGAACTTAAATTGCTTTGGAGGAAGCTGGAAGGAAATATCTCAGATGAAACGAAAATTTGTTCCGACGTTGCACAGAAGGATTACAGGCCGTGATAGATGGCAAAAGGAGGACCACAAAATATGAAATTTTTCCAATATACCAGTATTAAATAGAGTAGGTGTGATTATAATTACGAATATTTGTCCCAATGAATTTTCACATATTTTGCATTTTTTTGTAACATATGTGTTTGATATTATATTTTTTTATTACACTTAATTAAATACAAACTATATCTAAAAATAGATATGCATGCGATCAATTGTTAAATTCGTTATAAAGCTATTGAAGGTAATAACGACATATATGAGTTGTTACAACATAGTTTTGTCCCTAACTGTAATATATACGAGCTCTCTATTCAAATATGTGTTCATTGTTGTTTTTTTTTAAATAAAAACAAACTGGACATTGTCTTACGTTAAAAATAATATGTTTGTTATTACAAGTTGTTATTTAATTATTTTAATTCAAGATCATAAGGGCACGCGAGCGCGGCCCAGGTGTACTCTATCGTTTTATAACTAGAGCAGTGCGAANNNNCTTACATGAATATACCCAAAATCCCAATCTATATAAAACATTTATAAAAAATTTACTCTTTTGCATAGGGGACGTCCATCAGAAAATATTTCTTGGAAGTTTACCTTACATATGTAGATATATAATTAAAATAATTTTAAGCCGATTCCAGCTTTACAATGTGAAAGAGTAACAAAACAATTTAAAAACATATTAAAAAATGTATATAGTTTGAGTAGGGCTTCTGATTAGACTTTTACCCCAAACATTAAAAATATTATAAATTCCACAACAAAAAACTCATTTAAAAAGTGAATAAATATTGACACATTTTTTTGGAAAAAAAAGAAATAAATAAATAAATTCCACCCAACATCAGATTAATATAACTTATTAATGGAAACTTATATTTACATAATTGTTGCAGCAATATTATTTAGAATTTTGTACGAAATCTGTCAAAGACTTTAGGAAATATTTATGGATAACATAAAGCTCGCCAAGTGAAAAAAGAAAAACTAAGAAACATATTTATATTTTCATATCATAAATATATATATTTTTTTTAATTACACTCCAGAGATGGCCAAATTTCACATGTTTCTAAGCTGCTAGAAACATGTGAAATTTGATTGAGATATCTCCATAGTAAAAATATAATTGTAGTCCCCTTAAGTTCAGAGCAACATATTATGATTCGATAAACGGTTAGAGTTAAAAATAGATATGTTAATAAATCAGATCTCATATAATATATACATAGTATTGTACTGTTTTTACATGTTAAGGTTCGGAATTTCATTTTTCATATATATTTAAAAAATATATTTATTTGTAATTTTTATTTTTATAAAGTTCTTAAGCAATAGTTCTCTAAAACATTCCTTGAAACAAATTTAAGACCACAATTATGTTTCACTCTACTAGTGTCAGAATTGGTTGTGTTATCACTAGTTCTGAGTATGTTATAAAAGAATCTGAAGTGGTTCTGATATCACCAATTCTAGAACTAATGATTTTAGAATGTGTTTAATTTTTCCTGGTGTTTAATACAACACCAAAATGGTATCAACTTGATGCCAATTGGTAATTGTTGCCATGGAAACTGTTTAATACTTTTAATGCAAATATTATCAAAATATTAGCAAGTATTTAAATAATATTTTATAAATTTAAACAAAGAAATTAACTTCTTTTCAGCAATGACAGTTTAATTAATTTTCTTATATGGCAATTATTTTCTTATATTATTTATCAAACACTTCCCAAGATAAATTAATTATTTCACATTTCATTTTAATAAACAACAATTTAATTGTTTTTCAATAAATAAATAAAATATCTTCTCTTACGTTTTTTCTTAAAAAAAGACAATTATATTAATATTTTTTTTAATATTATTTCTTCACCTATATAATTAATGTTTTGTTTTTTTCTGATTCTTTTGTATTTTACAGCAATTATCAACAGATCCAACATCTTGGCTATGCTGGTCATGAAATCGCCACTGAAAGTATTTCACAACAACAGGGTCTTCAAGATAAGGGTTACGAGGAGTGGGTTGGTGAAATGATTGGTATGCGTGAAATTTTACGTCATTTTGCCAATGTTTCAGTTAATGATGTTGTTGGTATGCGTGCACCATTTTTGAAACCTGGCCGTAATACACAATACAAGGTGAGTGAATGCTTTTGTGGGTGTAATATATTGAATATTCATCACATTTGTACTATAAAACAACAGCATTAAGGGAATATATATACATACATATGTATGTAGGTATGCATGTATTCAAATGACAATCAAACGAACAGAAAATTGATGGTATTTGTGTCATCATTTTTAGCAACAAATGAATTTTTTGTCGACATTTTTGATAATTCCTTTTTTTTAAATTTCATTGCGCTCATTACACTGTGGGACCAAACGCATTTTTTTTTTGGTAATAAATCTATATCTTCTAAAATTGTTATCGCATCAAATTGAAATGTTTGGAAGAGATTTAAAGGAGGTCCTGTGAGCATCGAGATAGTCAAATGTGATATCCTGTAGCTTATCTTGTGTTATTACATAATGATTGCAAGATGATTTTTCTGAAAGCTTGGGTTTTCTTCATTAACTCTTGCATACATTTAGTAGTTTAGCAGTAGTTTGGTCCGACTGTGCGTTATAATGCAAGTTGTTGCTGAGTAATTAAGGGTATTTTTTGTGGGTTAAAGTGCGTATGTTTTCTTTTCAATTATTATGTTTGTTATATAACAACATATTTAACGTATGTTAACATATTATAAAAAACAGAGCCGTACAATCGCTACATCAATGTTTTGAAATAATTACAAAATATTTAAAATTATTACTTTTTAACCAAATATATAGTTAATAATAAAGCAAGGAAGGACGAACAAGAAATTCCATCACAATATAATTTAAAAAAATATTATTTTCTCTTGATTTGCCATCTCTGAACTTTTATATTTAAATTTACTATACTTTACACTCCAACATTTATTATGGTCATGTGTTTTTGTCAGTAACACAATTTCATATTGTTTGATTGCCTCATGAGTTGGGGCTTTCAACAGATAAATACATTTGTGAACAAAAGTAAAATTATAGCTGGGAGAGAGTTTCATAGAAATATTAAATATAC
Organism: Phormia regina; assembly: GCA_001735545.1. Lineage (NCBI taxonomy): Eukaryota > Metazoa > Arthropoda > Insecta > Diptera > Calliphoridae > Phormia > Phormia regina. Next base: position 5,276 of record MINK01175665.1, on the reverse strand, counting down.
GTATGTATGAAGAATATATGTTCAGTTACATTTTACATATTACCCTTGTGTCATTGCAAAAATGTAACTTAATTATCATTAAAAATATACATATGTCTGTTTTTCGGTAGATTGATATATAAAAATAGATAACATATCAGCAACATGTCGTTATGAAAAATTCTTTTTCTTTCAACCATCTATTTTTGAATGCACATGCAATTAATTAAAAAAAAAAGAAGTAGATTTTGAATGTTAAAATATCAAATTCAATTAAATTATATTTTCAAATATCCAAAAAGGAAAGTTATTTCTTAAACAGAATTTGGCAAATGTTAAATATCCTTCTTAAATTGTATTTAAATTTTTGTTTAATTTTAAAAGTTAATTTATAAAATGTTGATCCAAAATAAACGTATTTTTCTAACCTTTTTAATGATATATAATACTTCATACTTTTTTAAACAAACAACGAAATAAATTAAGCGAAATACTCACAAATTGTATGCAAATTGGGGTATTTGTTTACTCTTATACCCGTTAACTAACACTCAGAGAGTGAGTTTGCTTTTTTTACAATAAAAACCCTGCGGAAAATTTGTGCCAATTGAATTAATGAACCAGTTCCTCAGTACCAGTTAAGTACCAATGGACACCTAACTCGTTACCAAGGTTCCAATTGAGAGCCAGTTGACACAAACACACTCACTATTTAACAACTGAGAGTCATTTTATAACATGCTTGTTAAGTGCACAATTAGCCACTCGCAAGTAATAGCAATCCGTGGCTGAGAGGTTAATGTTGTTTGTTAAGTGCACAATTAGCCACTCGCAAGTAATAGCAATCCGTGGCTGAGAGGTTAATGTTGTAGACTACAAAATAACATATGTTAGATGAGCACGGATTCGATTCGGGGTCACGCCATCGACATTAAAGAGAAATTATAAAATAAAATGAAAACATAAATTTAATAAAAATAATAATAAAAAATGTTAAGAAAACACCGGATTTTTATTAAAATTTTATTATATTAATCGACATTGAACCTGTAGGCTAGGTCCAGTACTGTGACCTGTCCCAAGGGCCACCTCCAATGACAACCCCATGTAAAAGTGACAGGTTCTTTTCATCTAAAGTTCCGGAGCTGGAACCGGTCACTAGCCCTGAGAACCTATCACGTGACTGGTTTTGAACCGGTTCTCTTTACTGTAGAGAAATTACTCTCCTTGTATAAGAAATTGTAAGCAAAGACACTTCTTAACACAATTTTTGTGGGTATTTTCGCTTAAACTTAATCTATTTTGTTGTTTCTTAAAAGAAGTATTAAGTGTTATATATCAATAAAAAGCTTACAAAAATATGCGTATTGTTATGCTAAATTCCTACAAATTCTTCCTACATAGAAACATTTCTATGTGATTGAAATTATATGTTGAAAAATTCTTATAAAATTCAAACAAGTGTGAAAATTAAAAAACATTTCGGTAAAACTGCCTGATTTTTGGAATTTTTTGTGAAAAGGTCATTAAATGCGCGCCTCAAAATGCTTTCTTGCGATACCAAATTTTCATAAGATTCCTTTGACAGAAATATGAAAAAAATCCGCAAAAAGGACCTATTTCACCAAAGAATAATGTCAGGAACAAAATCTCACTATCACACAAGATCTTGCTTCGCGACCCCTTTTTGATATTGCGATGGAGTTGCGACCCACTACAACTTTAAAAATTAGATAACATGTTATTTAAAGATATAATAATTAAAACATAATACTAAAATGTATGACGTTATATTTGTTTCATGGGATCTTTAATTTAAGAGCGTTTTTCGGATAGAACATATCTAATATTATTTTTGCGTCCACAAAATCCACCAAAAAATGTCTTTTGATAAATGTCTCTATATTTGAACTGAAATATTTTTAAATTAGTTGGTTCAAAATTAAATTGAACACATGGGTTATATTTTCCACATAAAAAAGTTTTTGTTGCCAATGTACAGTGGGGCAGAATCGAACATTTTAGAAATATTTGTATCTTCTAATCGGCTAATCGGAAAGGGAGCTAAAAATAAGGGTCCTTTGACATGTAAAATTATTTATTATCTATTTTTTTTTTAACTTCTGAAAGGAATCTTTACAAAGATGACGTTAAAATATATAATTCCAAAAACGCCTTCGGCCAACATACACATTTTTTCGCATTTCACTCACTTTATAAAAACTAACTTTAGTCTATATTTTCTAAAAAAGTACGAATCTGCAAAATGAATGCAGTTTAGTAATATATAAAAGTTAAAATTTTTCAATCAAAATCAATAAGACTTCGGAAAAATGTAGATTTTATAGTCGAAAATGTGAAATAACACATTACTTTATGAAAGTAGACTAACAAACTAATGAAAACTAAGAAATAAATGTATGTATTTTTCTGGCTTTATTTTTTTTTTCTTTTTTTTTTGGGCACTCAGCCTTTTCTGACCATTTTATAGTCCAATTCAGCTTTGATTCTTCTCAAGTCCTGGCAACACTGGTTATATCTCTTCTCTGCTATGTCTTATTTGAAATTTTTATTTTAACTTATAATAACGAAAAAGTGTATTTTTAAAAATATTCTCCAATATTATGTTCGTGATCCCCTAGGAATGTCCTTACGACCACTTGTGGGTCGCTGACCCTCATTTGAGAACCGTTGTCTTAAATTGATGTAAATTTTTATTTCAGCTGGGATGTTCGACACATTTCATTTTGGTCTACCCTAATAGTTAAGCTTGCAAAAATCATTCTCTTACCTAAAAAATCGTTAAATGAATAAAACTAAAGATCTTATCGAGTAACTAGTTTTATTCCACTAAGTCAAATTTTTTCTCGTTAGGATTTCAAATTTCTAAAAGAAGGACAATTTTGACTGACAAAGGACAATCTTCTCTTGCCAACTAAATTATATTTCAGACATTATAAATATAATTTTATGAAAATACTGAAAATTGTAACAATTATTGTGATTATTCAACACCCTGAAAACTATCCCCTTTTCCTTGTCATACATTGATCACATAACCTGCGAACTACAGCGGTAGCAGCTACTAACTAGTAACACTTTCATCGATAATTAAAAATACATTAAACGACACAAAGAATAAAAAGTGACAACGAGAAAATAATGTAAATATGTGTGTTTGTGTACACATAAGAGTAAAAATTTTTATAATTTTATATGGAAATATAAAATACAAACAGGAATAAAAAGTTCACCAAGTGATCATTTGCCTTGTAAATAATTACAAGTGGGAAACGATTATGCAGGAAGCTATAAAACTTAAATAGCAAAAATTATTGAATTTTTTTAGTAGCATACAACAATTAATGTAAAAAATACGTTCTTGATGTATAACTTTTTCGATTAAAAATAAAAGAAGCTTTCTAAAGCTTTTAGAAAAGCTTCAGTAAGCTTGATTAAGCTTTATTTTTAAAGCTTTTGTTTGATGATGGCAAGGTACCAATATGGTACACTATGAATTAAAGGGTTAAATAAAGATTCTATATATATTTAATGTAAAAAGCTTTTTCTAATAAAATGGATGTTTTTTATATTTATTGCCACCAAGTTAAACAAGAAGTTATTTAAACTTTTTTTTTTAAATATTCAAGGTTTTTAAAGTGTATCACAAAAAACTTTTTGGGCCCAAAAAAGCTATTAAACAAATATTTACTTAAAATAAGCTTTTTTTTAAGTTTACATAAGTTTTTTATTAAACTGCATTTGATTGAGACATAAAGCTTTTTACATATTTGAAATAAACAATAGTTTGGAAAGAAGCTTATGAAGTACTTCATTAAAACTATTTAATTATATCCACCATAAAAAAGATGGCGTGTTTTGTGATTCCGTGTGTAACATTTCGATAAAATAATACATTAAGACCCAATAAAGTATACATTTTCTGAGTCCTGGTTATATTCTGAGTTGATCTAGCTATGTCCGTCTATCTGTCCCTCTGTCCACAAAATGTACATGATCCGCTCATGTCTCATATAAAGTAAAATTTGAAAAACTTGATGACATTCGCCTTTGTTTTTTTTATATATATATTCATAACATCAACCTAAATATTTTATTATTTTGTTTTGACGGTATATATTGTAGGCCCTAGATTTAAAATAGCCTCTTTTATTATTCGATAGAAGTAGGAGGGGTATTAGACCTATTTAAAGAAAATATTAATTATCTCATAACATAAGAACGCACACAGTTTTGAGATAAAAAATTCTTTATGATTCCTTCCAATTGAGACGAAAATGAAATTGATAGGACGAAGAGAAATATTATTCCCTATAAAAATACTAATTATGGAATAACTTAAATATTATGTCTTAAAATTTTGTGGAAACAACTTCCTTATTAGCATCTATTATTTAAAGCGAATTAGGATGGTCAGGACGGACTACGGCGAATGTTAAAATAAATATTATATACATTGATAGCAAATTCCTTACAAATTTGGGCATAAATAACTTACTCAAGAGTTCCCATAATTCAGAATCCCCATTATTAGTGAGCGCTCTCAACTTCTTACAACATCCCAGCAGAAGAGGAAGCACTTAATGGTTGTTTTAGTCCATGGTTGTCATTGGGAGCGTGTAATTCTTGTTCATTGTTTTTGAAGTACTTCTCTTAAAACTACACAACTATAAATTTTTTAATAAAAAATCTGCTTTATCATTATTAAAACCCAGCAAAAACTAGGTAATGGTATGTAGTTACAGATACAGTTACGTTACAATGACAACATCATACTGTCTGCATTACATAAAAGTAGATCAGTAACTACTTACTTTTAACGTGATATGTAATAAATTAATTGAGATAAAATTTTTGGAAATATTACTTTTTATAAATCTTTTTATTTAAATTGAAAAAAGATATAGTTTGAGATTTGGAAAAATATAAAAATATCTTTATTTCTTGTTTTACTATGTCGAATGAAATTTTAATTTCGACAATTCAGTTTTAAACTATAATCTTTAATTTTAATATATATTTTCAATAAATAAATCATCTGTCATATTGTAGTACTTATTTGTAACCGATAATAAAACTAGTTACTATTGGCTAATAATGACTTCTGCAATACTCTGAAGTTAGTGGGTAATTAAATAGCTTCAAAGTAATTAGTTCTTATAAAGACACGTAAGTAATGACTTTCTGAAATGCCTACCAGTACTAATATATAGTATGTAGTTGTCTCTAATGACATTACCGTGTTAAAATAATGAGTTATTCATCTAATGTGTATG
>MINK01175664.1:0-12153 GCA_001735545.1 Phormia regina | reverse complement strand
TTATTTTGGCCACGAAGGCTTTGTATTACATATTTTGTAAATAAATAAATAAATAAATTACATTACTTTAGATTTTTGATCTATTTATTATATATTTTTCGTAAACTGAATGTCGTAAAAGTCACTTAGAAGTTAGTTTTTGGATATATGTATATATTGTTACAAAAAACAGTCTCCCGTTAGTGCTCTCAAGATGTTATTTTCTGGAATGTAAACAAATTTACAAAACAATAAAAGGAGTAATTTTTCTGATAGTGGATAAAACTATCACCTAATTGCTAACAGGGGTATTACAAAAAACAAACAAAGCATTACTATCGATAATGTTACTTATATTAGAGTCAGCTGATTCATTTTGTTTACTGTTTTTGAAAAAAAAAAAAAATAAAGTTCTGCGCGTTTTCTACAAAATTAAATAAAAATTTATTTGTAAAAAAACTAAAGCTTAAAAAAATGTTCTTTATTTCTGATTAGGACTCGTCCAGCGACGAAGAAAAAAAAAATAATGGAAAGAAGATTGCATAGACAAAAAATCTTGCATTTTGAACAATACCCTCTGGGTTTATTTGTTTTTAGAACTGCAGCAAATTTGCCACAGTTTCCTCCAAGGGGCTCAGCATTACCTGTTTAAATAGAACACCTCCCGTAGCTTTACTTTCAGCTTTATTTGTAGCCAGTTTTCTTTTGACTGAATTTTAAGTCTCTCCAAATCTGTAAAAAGAATTCCATCAGACAGCATAGTTTTAAAACAAACTATTTACCTTACTTTTACCATCCATCACCAGTTCAAATTGGTGGACCAAGACAATCTATCAGTGGCAGCAGTCTCCCACTGTTCCTTAAAATTATTAGGAACAGAGCCCCTACCAAATCCTCTGGCTAGTGATGGGTATTTCTCAAGCTCTTCCACTAGCTTCTCGAACTGGCACTTAGTTATTTTAATTTTTTCCATTTTAACGGGAATACGAAATTGTAATAAAACATAAAAAAACGACGTTGTGTTCTGTTGACGACGCCAAATGGAATAAGGGTGAATATTAATTTTTTCGATGTTTAAACATGGTTCTTTTAACATTGGCTTTAACAACGGTGTTTAAACATCGAAAATTAATTAACATTTACATCAAATTGAACGATCTACATTTATCAGTAACATGATGTTAGTGTTAGAGTTAAATATTTTATGTTACGTGAAGACGACTAATAACTGGCTACTGAGAACACAATGCTGATAAAAAAAGACGGAGGCTAAGTGGACGCACGACCATGTGCTAAAAGCAACTCGTGCAAGAGCTATTAGCAGCACGACATACTTATAATGCTCATCATGAGTTCGAAAAGAAACATAATTAGAAAACGAAATTGTTATTGTTTAGTTCCTGCAACGGGTAAAAAACATTCAAAAAACCTTGCAATGTTAAATATATGAACATATTATGGTGATCGACACGATTTTTCAATCGGATTTTTTAGTCAATGTGCTGTCGGTTTTTTCAAAATGTCCGGTTTGATATAAAAAAAAAAACTATATAATAATATAAACCTCCCAAATAAAGTGAAACCTCAATCAAATTTTGTACAAATACTTCAAAAAGCAATATAGACTCGGAAAAAATGGACGTTGACCGCCCACCTTCAACATTACTTTTAATTTGAAAAACTTAATGATTTCATTCCCCTAGGTTGTTCTGCTCAAACTAGTTATACATACTATGTTCACCAAAGCACTTGTTGTTATCTCGGCTAGTTTACGATTTACATAATTACCTATATAAAATCATATATAAAATGCTTCAAGAAAATTACCTACATATGTAAATAATTTTTTATACAAATTCATATTATTAATACTCTTAAAAGAAATGGTAATATGATGGTAAGATTTAATCATATTTAATAATATACTTATGATATGTCGACTGAAAGTATACATCCCAAGACTAGTTACACCAAAATAACTGACATAGACTTATTTCAACTAAAACTCTGATAATGCCTATCCGTATGTCTGTCTTTCGGTTTTTGATTATTATTATTAAGGAAAAAGCGCAGGAGACTTTCTTTTAATTAAACATTTAAAGTTGTGTATAATTTTAGTTTACACTTGCATAAAATTTTATCTTCGCACATGTTGACGCACTTTAATGCGTTCAAGAATTTTTAGTAAATAGTTAATTATATCCTATTTATAATATTTTTTATGAAAATCATAAAATAACCCGTATTTCATGATTAATTTTTCTTTAGCTATCGTTTGGTACATGTATCATTAATATTGATAAATTTTATTTTTAATTTTTCTGAAGATTTTTTTTAATCATCACCAAATTACCGTTAAATGGTATGTTGCAATTATCTTAGGAAGTTGAATGTTGACCAACTTATATTTAAATTAACTTAAGAATCTGCAAAAAGTAGAATCATATCTTAACAAAAAATTGTTCCACACAATTACTTATGTAAAGTTTTCGTAGATTTTTCCCAAAAACCCTAAAAATGTTATTCTTTTTCATAAAACACATATTTTGTGTTTTCAAAGCATTCATAAACAAAGAAAATTTGTAAAAATTTAGTGAAGTAGCGAAGAAACTGCAAAACTAAACAACTTTTCAGCTTTCCTGAAAAGTTATTAAAAATTACATATGTAATTTAGTCAGCACAGGGACGATATGTAATCTAATACTCTTCCTCCACAAATAATCAATTCTTTGTTTTCATGGAACAAAAATAATTTCACTTAAAAATTTATGGTGATAAAAAGAGTTTACGAAGCCAATAAGCTAATTAATTTCTCTATATTTTAACTTTTAAGTTCAAAATCAATTTAAGCATATAGATTATATTTTCTTTATATAGCCTCCAAACTTCTATGCGAAAAAAGTGTTTTGTATATTCTGAATTTTGAAGTCGCTCTCCTACAGTTAACATGATTAAAATTCTAAAAGGCATTGCACAGTGGACAGAATTAATTTTTTTTTTTTTTTTGAAATTTCTGTAACATCTAATTGACTCGTTGGTTTTGCGTAGAACTTGTTATAAGCGTAGCAGAGGTGTCTATAACATTTTGAAGTGGCACCCAATAGACCCCTCATTTGAGGAGCTAAGGGACTTTAAGTAAAGTACAATTTTTAATTGCTTGCCAAATTTGTTTCTCGCCCAATTTTAAATATTTTTATATATTCTTGCTTTTGATTTATGTGCCTTGGAATTATTTTTTCTTTTTAATTTTGCAAATTGTTAGTTCAGATTTTTTATTTATATCCGAGTATTTCCGACAATTTTTTTTACTTTTTTTCTTTACACAATTTAAGAACAAATTGAATAAAGAAAGTTTAAACTTTTATTTACAAAAAAGTGTTTTTTTTTTTTAACAAATTTACCACTTAAAAAACACAATAATAAATACAGTATTAACAATAAATAAATTAATAAAAATTATATGTATAAAACTTATATGTATATGAAGCAGTGTTGCCAGAAAATGATTTATGAAATATGCTAAATCCCAAAGTGCTAAAATGTTCCACAAGAAAAATAAAGAATGCTAAATTTTTTACTACAGTATTTTTATTGTTGACATAAAAAAACAGTTTATAAAAACTAAATTAAAAAATAAATATATTCATAGAATATATATCACAAAAAAAAAAAAAAAAGAAAACAAAAACAAATATTTCAAATTATTCCAATGAAATATTATATAATAAACATTAAAAAATAAAATATATTCAATTAAATTTAATATACAGAGATCTTTAGAATAAAAAATATTTTAATATTAACAAAACATTTTAAAATTGTATGATTTTTAGTAAGTACATTATACAATGTACTAACTAAAAATCATCCCAATATTGTTTAGTAATATAAGCCCATTGATTTTGTATAAGATGAACAATAGTTAAGGTCTTCCAGAATGTGCGTAATTGACCCTTTTATTGGATTTAAAGTATGACTTATAGAGAACATTGAAATATTTTTTAAAAAATTTATTGTGTTTAGGAGCAAAAAAAAAAAACAAGTTAAATACAAATTTTTAATAGGTTAATATATTTATTAAAAAAATTTAATTTTCAAATAATTTTTTTTTCTTTCAACAAAATTATGCTAAAAAGCATTTATCACATTTTTTTTTAAATGTTAATGCATTTTGCCAAATAGAAATGCTAAATCTAGCACTGAAAGTGCTAAAATGGCAACACTGATATGAAGAGAAGTATAGAAAGGAAAGAATATGTAAATATTAGAGAAAAGGAAATTAATCTCAAGTGCAGCTTGTCATAATATCATGAATCAATTTTAAATCATTATTTTGAAGATAAAGTAAAGCTTTTCTTTTAAAGTTATCACGTGAAAGTTCCAATGATCTGAGTAAATTTGGTAAATAGTTAAAAATTCTAGCTACACGAACATGAAAAGACCGCTCCAAGGTAGGCGTTAGTCTCGGTATAAGTAATTGGTGATTGTGGATGGAACGACTAAATGAAAAAAAAAAATGACTTTAAATACAAAATATTGTCTGAAGTATAGATTATTCTATATTCTATATTTTCTTAAATTCCAAAGCACATGGAATGCAGGTTAGGAATAATATAATATGTTCTTAAAAGTTTGCAATCAAAGTATAATACTATATTCGCGTTTTAGAATATTTATTTATATATATCCTCACGGATATATTTGAGAACCCATTTGAGAACCGTTGGTTTAAAGCATTTGTTGGAGCGTGGAGTTTTTTGGCCACTGATGGTTTTCTCCACAATGGTTTTTTTTATATATAATTTTTTTATCCCTTTTTTTAAACTTACCTTTTATTATTTTTTAAATAATAACTAATAACTAATTTTGTATATATAATGAATTTTATTGGAATTAAACTTAAAAACTAAAACTTAATTANAATTAACATAAATACCTAATCTATTGATATATATATTGAATCGAATTACTAGACTTACATTACTAACTTACTCAAGCAACCCCTGAATGGTACCATTGCTGAAATAAAATTGTAACGGTTTTGCTGAAAGAAAAGAAATTAAGAAATATAAATAAAATAAATAGTTACAGTTTAGTAACATATACTCAAACTAATAAGGTCGTTTTCTTTATTCGCGCAGTGCTTCTAAACTCTTTTTTTTTTTTTTTTTTTTAAATACCCCATTCTAATTAAAATTAAATTCATAAATTTAATTGATTTAAAACCTTTTTATAACAAAAGCCGTTAAAAATCATTAAGCAAATCAGCATTTAAAACTCTTTAAAATATTACTTATTGTAAACGATTATACGAACAACAAAAAGTCCTTTATTAAATAAATTCTACAAAAAACACTCTTATTATTAAAAATTAATTTAATTTTTTCTTATTTCCTCATATAAATTATACTGCGCAAATTTCTTACAATAAAATCGTATGCTTAAATACTGAAACTAAAATATCAGTATATACCGGATTACAGAAGGAAACGGTTGTTTAAATACGGTATTTATTTAACAAATGATAATTTCGTCACGAGTATCAATAACGGTTAACCAACTTTAAACGGTATCGGTTTCCAACGTTGATTTAATAACATTTTATATTTTTTATGGGAATTTATTTTATTAAAAACACAGGTTTCCATCGAAATCGCGAAATGTTATTTTATTTTTTTTTTTCTTTTTTTTGATTTTAAAAAACTCAATATTAATGATTATTTTGATTTGATTTCGCTCACTCATAATGATTTGATTTTATTTTTTGCTCACAATATAAAAACTTTACATGAGAAATGAAACTATTAACAGCAAATAATTATTTCCTTTAGGAAAAAAAAAAACGCTTAATTTTAATTTCATGAAGAGATCAGCCCATAATTGGCCATAGCTCCCATATAGACCCAAATTTGGGGAATCATCAAATAGTGCAATAATACATGTGAATCTTTAGTATCGACAATAATTTCTGCAATAGTATGTTTTTATTTTCAACCTAATACAAGTGTAGGTCCAGAATTGCCTCCTTCTTGAATTTTGGTGCACATTAGGCAATGGTAGGGTATCATATGGTCGGTCTTGACCGACTATACCTTCTTCTCTCGTTTTATAATGGAAAAAAAGGACAGAATTAAACATTAATGATTCTAATTTGTTTGATGAATTTTCACTTATTAAAAACTAGGCTAGTTTAGGAAAAATAAATGAATGGAATAACCATCAAACATCTACAGAAGAGCATTGCGTAGAAATTTTCAAACATTTTCATGAAAAAAGTATTGGTTTTGAAAATATTCTTAAAATTATAGAATTTTATTTATCTTTTATTCAAATAAAAATAGAAACTATTGAAGCAATTTTAATCAGAAAATTAAATTATGAACAAAATTGTACAGAATTTAAGGAATATTTAAAACAAAATGAAAACTAACAAAACAAATTTATTCCTCTGAAAAATATTATAATTAAATATTTTTATTACAAATTGATTTTATTGCTTTTTTTCATGTTGATTTTGCAATATTAAAAATGGATTTTAAAACGCTCTTTTAAATATTGTCATATTTGTACAAATATTTTGTATTTAATGCTGCATCTTTTCGCATTTAGTATTTTCTTTTTGTACTTTATTAAATTGAATTAATAAATTTTTATTTTTCTAAAAATCAATATAATAATGTTTAAAACTTTATTGACAGTTGAAATTTTGACGTGTATTTTATTTTCGCATGTTCTGTATTTTGCTGAAAAAAATATGGTCACCGGATGTATACTACATAACTATATGGTCGAAATAAAAAAAAAAAATCTATAATTAACAACTTCTGAAGCCTGGCTTCAGAAGAAAAATTTATAGTCTTTTGATTTTAATTTTCTTTTAATATATTAAAAAGCAATGTTTTTACTATAACCCAGCAAAAACTTGGTAGTGGTATGTAGTTACGGATGTAGTTACTTTTCAATGATAACAACATACTTTCTGCATTACATGAATGTAGATTAATAACTACTTCCTTTAATTTGATATGTAATCAACTACTTAAGATCAGATTTTTGTTACTTTTTAATTTTTCATTTATATTATAAAAATATATATATTTTAAAAGTTTATAAAACATGAAAATACATTAATTACTTGTCAAAGTCACGAAGAATATCGCACGTATCGAAAAAACACCAGCCTCCGGTGGAGTCGAACCCACTACGTAAGCCCACATAAAAATGTACTAAAGGATTAACATCAATATACGTACAATGCAAAATAAGCCATTTATATGCAAAAGTACTATTGTTCATTTAATTTTACTGTAAAAAGTGTTGCTAACTTTTCTCTTGCTAAAAATAAACACCTAGCTAAAATCGCTAACAATAAATAGAACAATTTGTTTCGAATATTTTCTAGAAAACGCCTCAGCCGATTTTTTGCAAGGAAAGCTTTTTATAATGCTTGAGTGATGTACTTTCATGTCTATATAGTTTGAGTCTTGAAGTAGCCTCTTTTCCATGGAATATTATTCTTTAAATGATATACATTAGTTATTTTACGTTTTTATAAGATGCTATAGTTAATTTTTCATATATTATGTATTTTTATTAGATCAACAAAAAGAAAAATTTAATATATGCATATAATTAGGGTATTAATATAGTTTTTTTGTTATTAATGTAATCGAATTGGGTATTTTGTAATACCCATTTTTTGTATTTGCTACCCAATTCTATTGATGGGAAAACCTGAAATTCCTATTTTTTTCATATTAAAAAAAACTCTAATTTGATTTCCCTGTTTTGGGAATTCAAATTAGCGTTTTCGACGCAAGTGTATTTACAATGAATGTTTAAAAACATATGATACGCTTACTTTTGTTGACACAATTATAAAAGCACTTATCCTAAAGCTATGATCATTAGTTTTACAAAAAAAAAAAAAAAAATAGTTTGGAGTTGTTTGTTTTGCAAGAGAAACTATCGTCAAACATGATTCGATAAAATGTTAAGACCTCAAAAAGTATATAAATTCTGGTTTCTTATTGATATGGAGTCGATATAGCGATGTCTGTCTGTTAAAATCAGTTTTCAGAAAGCTCCAGTTATCCGATATATAACGGTTTTTTTACTCATGTTATATAATTCATAATAATTGTCTTCCACAATGATAGAATGTATTCCGGGTAATTTGGGTTTTCCGTGTTTCAGGGAATTTACCGTTTTTATGTTGTTTTAAAATAATGGAACAAAATAAGTTTTTAAATTGATTTACATTTTGTGTTAAGAGACCAAGTGTTCCGGTAAGTCATAGATTTTTTTGCCACAAACCGACACTTTACTAATTTTTTAAGGTTAACATATTTATGTTTACTTGCTTACAGTATACGTTAACACTTTTTTCCACTTTCTAATTCTCAATTCGAATCCACTAGGATATAACAATTTTTCTTCGTAGGCAAGGTCAAAAAAAGGCTCACCTTTTTTCCCCGCTCACCGTAATTTCTACTTAATTTTAAGTTATAACCCTACACAACATTTGGAATATATTTTACTTAGAAAGTATTTACCGCAATATTTTCTTTTTGATCATTATTTTAATATAATAATATTATTATCAACTTGGAGAAAACTAGGAAAAAGAAACACAAGAAAATAAATAAAATTTGTATTTTTGTCAGTTTATAAAAATATACTATATCATCAAAATTGTCGCCTCTTTTCTCAGTAAGGTGCATTACCTGCCACTCCTGCCAAATAAATTATGATGTTATGTCATCCTAATACTTTTATATTTTCATAGTCATCGATTTTTTCATTTGTCGAAAAATTATTTAGAAATTAAATAAATATTGGAAATTGTATGTATTATAGCAAAAAAAAAAAAAATAAATAAATGTGAGCGTTCAAATTTTACATGCTTTATAATGTGACGATATTTATGGATGATGGTAAAGCATGGTTTATCATATTATTTACAGATTTCTTTAGCTATTTCTTGTTCATGGATTTCTTTTGCCACAATGTTGCTATTACAACTTCCGGAAGATTATTTGGGGTCATTGTCTCCCGATGGGGGAAACTTCCGCAATATGAATATTGCGGCGATAAATTTTTTCTTTGAAGCAATACGAATTCGAATCATTTTCGTATTATTTTGACTGTATTTTCAGTTAACAATGAATGTGCAAAATTTTAATTATATATTCGCAGCATTGCCGGCTTTAAGAAAAATTTTATAAACTGATTTTTCATTTATCAAACGAGTTTTTTTGTAAAAAACTATACTTATTTCTAAATAACTCCGAAACTTTTGAGCGCATGAAAATATTTTTGTGATCTACTTCAGATATGATCAATGTTCGCGAAAATCTCTTCTCTTGCACGTACCGCATTTTCGTATTTTCTACCATCACAACAATTTTAGATCATAAAATTATTTAAAACCCTCAAATTTGACTGTACTGTAATTTTGAATTTATAATCGAATTTATATAATCGGTTGTGAAAAAGACTTGATTTAATAACACTAATAAACTATTTTAAATATAAGTAAGACATGTACTTATTATTTTAATGTATGAATGTTATGAAATAAAATTTTATTTATTATCTGCTTATCAGTGGAAATGTTTAGAAGATGTCTGAGAATAAGCTCCCTAATGGTCGATCGCATTATCTTTGAAATACATGAACGTGTATAGTTTCTGTGTGTTAATTATCTTTGAGTATGCTGTTGATGAATACTATTTAATATTTTTTTAAGCAAGTAAAATTAGTTTCAGTTGGAGATTGTTCCAGTTTACATTAGCGCTATGGCAGAGAAAGTTATTTTAGCATATTCTGGAGGCTTAGATACATCTTGTATTCTAAAATGGTTGTTGGAAAAAGGTTATGAAGTCATATGTTTAATGGCCGATGTAGGGCAAGAGGAAGATTTTGTGGCTGCCAGACAGAAGGCTCTAAAAATTGGTGCTACTGATGTAATTGTTAAAGATGTAAAGGAATCGTTTGCTAAAAATTATATATGGCCGGCTATACAAATGGGTTTGATATACGAGGAACGTTATTTATTGGGCACTTCCTTGGCTAGACCTTGTATAACGGTAGCTTTAATTGAAGCCGCTAAGCAATATAATGCTAAATATCTATCGCACGGTGCAACTGGGAAGGGTAACGATCAAGTAAGATTCGAGTTGTGCGCTTATGCTTTAATGCCAGAGATAAAGGTATGTATACATTTTTGATTACAAATTCATTCATCATTATGTTATATAATATGCGCAAACATCTGAATATCTTTAGATCATAGCCCCCTGGAGAGACGAAGAATTCTGTAAGCGTTTTCAAGGTCGTTTGGATTTAATTGAATATGCCAAATTGCATAATATTCCTGTTACTGCAAAACCGTCTACACCCTGGAGTACTGATGCAAACGTCTTACACATAAGCTATGAATCAGGTGTTTTAGAAGATCCCAATCATATTGCTCCTGAAAGTCTTTACGAAATGACTAAGGATCCTTTAACCCAAGCACCTAAAACGCCCGTAAAAGTAAAGATAACTTTTGAAAAGGGATTGCCAGTAAAATTGAATGATAAACCCCAAACACCATTGGAAATGCTAAAGAATTTAAATCAACTGGCCGGAGCTTATGGTATTGGTCGTATTGATATTGTTGAAAATCGCTATGTAGGCCTTAAATCTAGAGGTGTTTATGAAACTCCTGGCGGTACCGTATTATTCAAAGCTCACCAAGATTTAGAAGTGTTTTGTTTAGATAAAGAGGTTTGTATATAGAAAATTAAATATAAATAACTGTAAATATGTAGATTAAAAAATATCGTTATCGCATTATTTGTTTTTTTCTAGGTTTTGCGGTGCAAGCAATATCTTAGAGATCGCATGACCGATTACGTTTATAATGGTTTTTGGTTTAGTCCTGAGGCAAATTATGTTCGTCAATGTTTAGAGTTATCGCAAGTTAATGTCTCTGGTCATGTTACTATCGAACTTAGACCTGGCTATTGTCAAGCTATTGCCAGAGAATCGTTATGTTCTTCCAAATCATTGTATAATCAAGAATTGGTATCCATGGATGTTCATGGAGGATATGTGCCACGTGATGCCTCTGGATTTATAGCTATAAATGCTGTTCGTCTTCGCGAGCATGTTAGAGCTTTTGGTTCCTATGACATTAAGTACTAATAATTGCTTTATGTGTAATATTGTGGATATCTACCTCAATCTAAGGATTAGATTTGCCTTTAAATTATAAATAAAAATATTTTTTAATGAATTCCAGAATGTATGTCGCTTTTTAGAAAACATTATATGCAAACAAGAATTGCCTTCAAATATATATATATATATATATATATATATATATATATATATATATATATATATATATATATATATATATATGACAAGGACTCGCAAAACAATTTATCATATATAACCAAGAGCCTTCAAATATGGGACAAACTGGAAAGGTCTATCATTTAACTTTATATTAAACAAATTCCATTTTCCTTCTTAAATCTTCCTTTGATTCAGCCAGTTTGATTTTAACTTAGAAAAAATGTCATTAATAAATAGCAAAAATAATAACGGCTCTCAAATTGTGCCCCACGTTCTGTAAATTTACTGGGCGAACTACCATTAACAGTCTGTACAAATTGAGTCCTGTTAGTACATACAGATACAATACAGATCGGACGGACAGAGTGTCACAATAAATATATTTTTTAAAAAGGTTTAAATGCCTTACATCTACTTCGACTTCATGTTGATAAAATGTTCTAGTGCGAAGATATGGACATTCCAAATTAAGATATGATCTTATTTATTTGTCATACTGTTGAAATTAATGATAGTTTATTAGTTAGCTGTTTGATATTTGCATCTATCTTATTAATTTTAGTTTCTACAAAGGACCGAAAGTTAGCTTTAGAGAATGCATCCCGGGAAAATTAAGGTTTTTCATTTTAAATACAAAAATAATACGTCCGGAGGTAATCTCTAGAAATTAGAAAAAACATTTAGAAAATTACGATAAAAATATAGTCAAGTCTGACTATATAGCATGTTGCAAGCACCAGAGGAAGTTGAAATTTTCCAAAATAATATTTCATAGTTTAGGTACGTTTAATTATCGATACAATTTTCCATTGAATGATGGAAGTT